>JARHVA010007568.1:220000-230000 GCA_037957365.1 Torreya grandis
TATACACTTAGAAAACATAGACCTTTGTTATTCCTTTCAGTTCTATACCTTTCTAACTTATGCAAGTCTTCGATTTGATCTCTCTTGTGCCCTTTGCCCTATTTCTTAGTCTAAATAGTCTTATATTTTTGAAACAAGACTTATATATTTCCAAAAATACTTAAAACCTACTTATCATTTTCCTCTACAAATCTTTAACTTGTCCCTATTTTATTGTTCCTTGGACACTTGCATCTTGGACATACACCTACGTCACCCTAGGTGTCCTATAATTACACAATTGTTCAGTGCCCTAAATTCTTCTAATTTGTAAATAAAATGAAATATAATGGTTGAAATAAGTTCTATTAAGTGAGATATTCTCTTGATATGAATGGTATATATGCATGATCACTCCCCATTATAAACTCACCTAGCACAGACCTAGTTTTAATACTGAATAGTATTCAAAGAGCATTCAATTAAGAAAAAAATTCCCATCTTATACTATTCTCATATCATTTATAGGAACAACACATGTATAGCTCTAAATTACTGAAGGAACAAATCAATAACTTGATTTACCAAGTTATGAGATAGGTCATTATTATACTGTCTTTCCATATATAACATCCTTATGCACATAGAAGATAACACATTAGGGGAGAATTGCATTAGTCTAAGGCCCTCTTTGAAATAGTGGCTATGTATGCAACACCCACTAAAAAAGGGATATTTGGGGTTAGATCAACATCATTATCCCACTAAGCCATTGTTACCAAGGTCGCTATGAAGATGAAGAACTAACATTTTATCATTTGAAAAGGAGTGATAGTATATGACCCAAATTTGAATGCACCAAAGTGAAGTTAATGATAAACCTAAAAGTATCTAGGTGGTTTCAGTTGATTTCAATAGATATTATATGCTAGAAATCTATGTCATATCCAGACACTAGCATCGATGCAACCATACTAGACTGACATAAGTGTCTAAGACTACATAGGACATTAATCCAAAATTTGGTGACTATCATAGAAAACTCTTCTAGTTTGCTTCTTGCATGTTCAAGATCTAGATATGTACTAGCATAAAAAATAGCTAAGTATCTTATTTATTTGTCATTGTAATATCTAGCATAGTTTTACTTTTTATTTTTAGCATATCTGAACATAATAAATTCAATATATGGTCTCTCTAAGTTGTGTAATTAATTATCTTGTTATATGTGTATTTATCACCCATGTGCTTATTCATTGCTATATTATTAACCCTAACTACCCTATAATCGGATCCTCATCCAAATTTAAAGTTAGGAGAAGATATTCAAAATAAAATATAAATTTTTAACTTACAATTATCTTCATGTAACTATAATATTGGTGATAACATTCTAGATGATTAAACTCTCACACATAATGTCTTTGACTATCCTTATTCAACCAATTTTGTCATGCCTATGTTACCTATATTTAGTGGTCAATGGTAACCTTCCATCCCTTTGACACAATATGTACATGCATTTGGTCATTAGACTAAATAAGGATGTCTATTTCTAAAAGCCTTTAATATAAATTTAACATGAAAAGCTAGTCATTGGTTCATCATTATTCTAAATAGTCCCTTAACACATTTACAAAGCTATAAGACATGTTTTATTAGATTTTCATAAGCATAATGTGCAAAAAATTCATATTGTAACATTTACAAAGATCAAATCAACATGATGAAAAATCTAATTAATATTATGATATATGGTTTAAGAATGCATTATATTCTTTGACATATAGACCCTTAGATTTAGAATTAAAATTCATATTCTAATAGGAGTCTTCTTATTCCACTTAAACAAAGAGCATTACATAATCCCTACATTTCATTTGATAAATTATATATGGATGTGTATAAGTATATGTGAGCTAGTGAACAACAACATAAAATTTAATGTATCTCCACTGAAAGGCAAAAGTTTTGTTAAAAATTCTTACAAAGTTAAATAACTAGCTAAATACCTTCTTCTAAACCAATAGTTCATAGCAAGGAAAACAATAAAAGTTTCACATAAAGAAAAGGAATTAACATATATCATATTTCCAATAATTAAAATATATGTTCCTATTTAGAAATACCAACTCCAATTTTCTTGTCTCAAAGATAGACCACATGATATATTGCATACATTATTGGATGTGTGTGTGTGTGTGTGTGTGTGTGTGTGTGTGTGTGTGTGTGTGTGTGTGTGTGTGTGTGTGTGGGCACGTGTGTGTGTGTGCGTGCACACGTGTGTGTGTGTGTGCGTGCACACGTGTGTGTGTGTGCACACGTGTGTGTGTGTGCATGTACGTCTATGTGTACATGTGTGTGTGCATGTGTGCATGTGCATGTGTGTGTGTGTGTGTGTGTGTGTGTGTGTGTGTGTGTGTGTGTGTGTGTGTGTGTGTGTGTGTGTGTGTGTGTGTGTGTGTGTGTGTATTTGAATACTTTTCCTCCAAATTATGGTCATCTACCACACATATTTTAATAAGGAATATTTGATAAAGTATTATTCATAATTATTACAACTCCTTAAAAATATTTGATTCAAATCCCATCAATTTCAATGTATTCTTCCCATATTCATATATTATAGGGTAATACTAAATTCTAAACCATAATCCCAACCTCATATTATATAAAACAACATGTGTGCCATGGAAACATTGAAATCATAAATAATCCCCTATGGCAATAGTTGTAGAAGTCCACCGAGGGTATCTATTTGAAACCCTTCACACAAATTTTGAGGTATTATTCCAACCTCTTTCTAAATATAGCCATAATTTTCCTTTATGATCTCCCATACAATCATTCCCTTCAATAAATAATTTATCTCATTAATAATCTTATTATAAAATTCGTGTTCTATCTTGATTAGTAACATATAGGAATTCTATGTTAGCAATGTATGAAATGGCCAAGACATCATCGTAGTTTGAGGCTGAAAACAAAATGCCAAAAACTCCATGGTTAGGTACTCTTTAATTTGGTTGTTGTAAATCATTAATTATCTCTTATTAAAGGCTCTACCAAAATTGGCACTATTTGAGAAAACTAGGTCAGCCATATTTTCCACATAATTACTTGGTATCTCAGTTAGTTTTTTCCATTTCCATGATATTTGAGAAGAATCATACACCTCTACGCCAAGTGTAAAACTAGGCAATACATAGTTTACTATGAGAACTTTGTAGTCACCTTTGTATTTTCCTTTTGTAGTGGCTGAAATTACATATGGTGACCACAAATATTTCAAAGGAGACCAATAAGATGTCAAAGGTGGAAGTTTAGCAAGATTTTTGGTAAGTGGATTGCAAACAATGAGCCCACAAGAGTACTTATCATAGTTTATTTCCTGTAGGTGTAGACCTATACTTGATCCTTTGATGTCTCTGCCATTGGAGTCAAATCAAACTTTGGAGAGGAAAGAAAGTGAGAGAGGGTTACATGTCTTCCTAGTAAAGAACTAGGCTATGCATTGTAACTTCTTAGGGGACAGTACAAGCAATCATACATCTATGCAAAGAGAGAGAAATTTGGTAGAAGACAATAAATAATTCCACTCCTTAATCATGATGATATTTTTTTAGATGAATTCTAATAGAACCTCGAACCATACTAAATTAGAATCTACATCCTCATTCACAATGATAGACTGCTGGGTTTTTTTGGGGAACTATCTCTCCATTTTAATCTCAAAATAGCCCTGAAAAATAAAATATAAGTCATTATTAATATGAAAATGTATCAATTTTTGCTTCTAACAAAACTTAACATGATAAAATGGATGAAGTTGGGATTGTGCCCTATATGACTTTGTCAGAACAGATACCCCTCAGTCCTTGACTCTTGACATTAATCTTTAAAACTAAAATTATTAAGAAATGTAGCACATAATCCATGAAAACATTTTTTTTTAATTAAATAAAAATATAATTATTTTAAAATATATTATAAAACATAACTCAAATTAACTAGAATATTAATAACTATAACACTATTTATATTTATTAAAAAAATAAACTAATGGTGATGATTAAATAAGAAGGTTATACATGTAACACTAAATTTAAGAAATTATATAGGAAGGTTATATATAGAATACTAAATTAAAGAAAAGATTATATAGGAAAATTATATATGGAAAATTAAAATAAAAAAATTATAATATACAAAAATTATTTGTAAAACATTAAACTTAAGAAAGAAATGTATAGTTGTGCATTATTCTATCACTAGGGCATCATGCCTAGGAGATGTGGTGATTGGAAAGGAAAATAAAAGGAACCTGCACCATTTAGATCACATATTGTGCCTGCAGGAGATGGAAGAGAGTCACGGTAAAAAGGTTGGAAGGTTAATACAGTCAAAAAGGTGGGTGGGTAATTAAGGTCGATGCAGGTGTGGTTGGGGATTAAAGGAAGAAGGGAAGGTGTTGATGGTGGTTGGTGATGCTAAACTAGCACAGTTGTGTTCTCCTTCTCAGGTAGAATTGTAAATAGATGGCCAATGAAATATAAAATTTATTTGTCAGAGGCAGTAGTCAAGAACCCTAAGCATTGTTAAAATTACACTAGTAGTTTTGTTTGAAAAGGAAGCTATGGAGAAAATACTTGAAAATGAGGAAGGTTATTCTGAGAGGGCTTTAGATAACAGGTTTGACAAGTTTTAGCCTTCCCTTCTCGACCTTCATTACTGGATTTCTATTTCATGGTAGTCATTGTTGGAAGATAGTTTAGAATTGTATCCCTGTGCAAGAAGTTTCTTTATTGTGGTGTTTGAGTCCCTTGAAGATCATAATGATAAGATCTTATAGTCCACATCTTATATTTTTGATCAACATCTTCTTCTAAATCCCTAGTTTGTATAATTTACCTGGTAATTAAAAATATCTCTTTTATACCCATTTAGGTTCACCTTCCATATCTTCCTCTCTAGTTCTGGTTGAAGTTTGGATTAGAAACTATTGTAAATTCCTTGAGAAATTTATTGGAAATTGATTCATCTTCATTGAATTTATCCAAAATAACCTTCTCCAGGGTTCTTGATTTTTTGGATGTTTCCCAATCCTTCCCTAATAAAAGTGAATTGAGAGTTAAAAGATAGATGTTGGCCTCAAACCTTTGATTATGAGGGCCTCCCACTTAGGTGTATAAATTTCTTCAAAATTGTTCATCTTGATGATTCATGTTCAAATTACAAACATAAAAAGGTTTCTTCATGGTGGCAAGAGGCAAGTGAAGAGTTTTTCACAGTATTTATAGAAAATAATCTTATTTTATCCTCAGAATATTTTTTAAAAGTACTCAAGGAGTAGGAATCAATATCGAGGTTGGCTAATTTGGTGTCGTCACCTCTATTTTTAGAGTTTGTTGGTTCAAATATGAAGAGTAACAAGGTTCCAAATAATAGAAATATGGTTGTAGGAAGCATGCCAAAGGAAAGGTATATCCTTCCAAGTTTTACAGATTCTTTGAGTAAATATGAAGAATGGACGATAGTAATAAATAATAAAAGAGAATGTTTTATATCGAAGCCTTCTTCTAGGATACTTCATTTGCATAAAAAAGTAATAAGGGATGAAAAGTAGTAAATTAAGCTTAATAATGTTTTAATAATTTTTGTTCTTTTCTTTTATGTTGAAGTAATTTTAATATTTGGATAGTTGGTTTTATAACTAATATGTTGGACAGATGCCTTAAAGGTTATGCCATTAATCCACGCATCTTTGATTTGCTAAGTAAATTTGATATTGCGTAAAGGTCACATAAACCCTAAAATTGATCTAAATAAAAGAAAGAGAAGTATAGAAAATTTATATATGAAACATTAAATTCAATAAAGAATTAAAAAATAATATATATAAGTTTGTATAAGTATCATCAATTTTTTTATTTTTTAAATGAAGTAAAATATATTACTAAAAATATTTTAAATGATTAAAATAATTAAGAAAAAAAACTAATACTATATACATATTTTTATTTTAATAAAATTTGAAGACTATCATCTATATAATAATAAATAAATAAATTTTAAAAATTAAAATAATTTTAATCATAAACTTATAATTTTAAAAAATCCAATTTAATAATATCAAATTAGGTTAATAAATAGCATGAAATTATTTTCCCTGTCATTAATCCCAACTAATTACTTATATATATATATATATATATATATATATATATATATATATATATATATATATATATATATATATATATATATATATATAATTTTAAAAAAAAAAACTTTAGTTTTTTTAAAGATTTTTCTTATAATAACTTTTTATTACCGAAAACAAGTATGATTAAAATTTATTGTTGTAATTAATAATGTGTTGTGTTAGGTAGTTAGAATATATAAAATATATTTTTAAGTGTTTTTTATATTTTTATGAGTATTAATATATTATTTGTATGTATATATGTGTATTGATTTATTTAATTTAATATGATTTTATAATACATATATTATTTAAGTATTATAAATTTTTATCTTTAAAAAACAATCTCTATTTTTGGAAGAATGAAAGTTAAAAATTTAAATATATATATATATATATATATATGAGAAAAAAAAATAGAGAAAAAGATTATGTTAGAAAACACATTATTCTTCTAAATAAATTTTTTAAAATTATTATGACTAAACCATAAGTTAGTAAAATAACTTTAGCCTCCTTTTATTCAAGTCTAAGCAATTCACATGGTTTTGAAAGAGAAAAATAAAATGAAAGCTTTGGTAAAATAATTGCAAATGAACATTAAACAACGGTGATGCTTATCGATAAATTGTAAATCTTTCATAATTGTTCTTAATATTAAACTAATTTAACATTAAATATCTATTAAATTGATTTGAATGATGCAACTCAATAATCATGGATTAATGTTATCGGTGTTGGATACGACCATCATTACATTATAATATTCTATTATAAGTGTGTTGGGCCTTTCACACCAATGAAAAAATTCCTTGCAATGGTATGTTATTTGGTATGTTTGCCCCTCTGACCATTAAAATTTATTTAGGAATTCTTTTTCTTGGCCATTTACACATAAATTTATTTATTTATTTTTATTTTATCTTTGGTATATTTTTTTAATTATGTTTTTATTTTATTTTTTATTAATTAAAAAAATAATAATGTTAGTTAAAAATGGAGTTATTTAGTGAAGAAGAGCATAATAATAGGAATGAAAATGATCATGAAAATTTTTCAATCATAATTGATGAGGTGGGGGTAGAGGAGATAGAGAGCTTGCTTGAGGATACACAAGAAGAGGAGGATGAGTTGGAGATCATGTTAGAGGATGCATTTGAAGATATTTTAAGGATGATCAAGGAGAAAAAGGGATTAGTTGAGGTAGATAATGAGTTTAAATTACACCTATCCCTTTCTATTAATCTTGAAAATAATGTGGTGTTGAAAATTAAAAATAATTTATGGTCATATGATTCTCCTTAATGAAAGAATTAGTTTTCTAGCGAGATGAGGGTACTAGGGATAGAGATTGGCATCACCATTTAGGAGCTACTTGTTAGGGTTGAGACCATTTCCCCTCCATCTTTCTCTACTCCTTATTTTTATCTTGTCTCTCCTCTTTTACCTTCAGCTATAGGTGGAGTTTTAGCTTCTAGGGTTTTTAGGGTTGAGGCAGCAATGTTTCTGGTTAAGCTTATAAGGGTGAATGCATCAAGCATAATGATGTTGGGGATGGAGCTAGGTTTTTTATCACATTTCTAATACTTTGTGTATCTATGCATTTTGACATTGGATGTCAAACTTAGGAAGGTCATAGAGTGTTTGAGCTAGGAATAAAATATATATCACAACAAGTTTATCACTAAGATAATCATAATTGTATGCCCAAAATTTCTCTGATGTCTATCATTCCTAAGGAGGCATTTAAGCCTTCCACCCCCAAACTAGGTGGTGATTCTTTACTAAAACAAATTATTATACAAACTTATCAGCTTTGATTTAATACAAAGGAAATGATGAATAAATTAATACGCCATCTCTAAATTTTTAAACCAATATAAAAATATTCCAACAAGAGAAATATTTTCCACTATAATATTACCAATAGAACAATACATCAAGATTTTGTATGTCATAATTTCATACAATGCACTAGTCTACTTAATTCAAGTATAATGTTTATAATATATTATAATGTAATATCACCATAATATGTTATAACCTCATAAAATAATTTCAATCTAATATCTATGTCTACGTTCATATGCATGCTAAAGGTTAGTTAGAGGAGATACCAATAAAAAACATACCACATAGTCTTTATATTGACATAAACATATCATATTACCTTCAATTTCACAATTATAAAATTTTTATAATGATAGCTAGATCTATTAAGTATTTTCATTGATGTCAAGGTTGATGTCATTTGATGTCAATGTGTAGGTTAAAAGGTTACTAGGGAGCCTGTGACAAAGCAAGAAGAAAGGTATGTAATAAAGGGTTGTTTGAGAAGTTTTGTGGATTTAATAGGAGGATAATAAGGAATTTTTTGAGAATAATATTGATGAAATGAGACTTCATAGGGTCAGAGGAAACTTGAGTCAAGTTTGGAGCCAAGTGAAATGATTTCTTTTCAAAGAAATGAGCATGGTAAATCAAGACAAGTGTGAGTGTGTAAATGGATTAGACAGTTAGAAGGACTTGACATATGTTCATTTATGGTTAAGAGAGAAGGGTTTTCAAATAGTGATATTTTTTATGATTTAAGAGTGGCTAGAGAGTCTTGTAATAAACCTAATGATTATTCTATTGTCTATTGTCAAGGTTGTTGTAGTGGTGTGATAATGTTGTCTTCTAGGTACAAGGTAAACATGTTTGAGGTTTAATCATTAAGTACAAGGTGTCTTGAGAAGCCTAGTCATAACAAGCCTAATCATATCATGAGCATGTGGATGATGAGCATGAAGAGATTTGTGTAGAGGTATTATATTGGTTGAGGAACATGTAAGTCATGTGAGAAAGGTGTAGAAGTGTCAAAGAGTTTTTCAATATTAGTTGTCAAGTGTTTGAACCTAGTAAGAGACTTGCAAATTTTTGTGCATAGGATGCCTAGTCTTGTTCATGAACGAGCATGGTGGACTAGTGATATGGATGCACGTAAGCATAAGAAGATATATAAGGTTGTTTGATCATTCATATGGGCCATTAAATCACTTAAGTGACTCTCAGGGTGGGCCTAAAAAGAGAGAGATGGTGGCCAAATGAGGTATGAGATTCAGATTTTGAGATAAAGATGATAATATGAGAATTTTATTGGTGTGATAGATTTTTCCATGTGTCTTTACCAAGTTTGAGTTCCAATTTTAAAGGTTTAGGATTTAAAAAGTGTTTTAAGGTCTCTCAAGTGCATAAAATGAAGGGTTCTCAACCTGATAAGGACTTTGAAGTGTTCATTGGCATGTGTAACCTATGAATTGGAATCTAATATATTCATGGTATATGGGGAAGGGTCCTATCTCAAATTTCTAGGCACTAGTTTCTGAAATGAGGGGCTAAGCTTTATAAATGATTTTTAATAGTGGAAGATGGTTCAAACCCTCAAAGAACCCTAATAGTGACCTGATATTAAATAAGTTGTTATAAAGAACTCAAAATGGATTGGTATGGATATTTGAGTGATTGGATTTTGTATTAAACTCTCCCAGGCATCTCCATGTGTGATTGAGTTTTTAGGTGAGTAAGTAGACCCTATAGAAAAGGCTTTGTTTCTCAGATATTTGTTTTAGCAATCGAGTTGACCAATTAAAAATTGATAAATAGATGAAGGACAAATATTGAGAGTAGTATTTAATGTCTATAGTGTTTTATAATCATGTTATATCCCTTAGTTTTGTTAAATTGATCATCCAAGACAACCTATTGTTAATAGGCCTAATGATGCAAATAGTGAGTAAACCAGGCAAACGTGAGAAGTTGATTAGGGATGTGTTA
>JARHVA010007568.1:235000-470000 GCA_037957365.1 Torreya grandis
AGAGCAAGAGAATGTAAAATACCCTCTAAGAATGACTACTCATGGGACTATGGATGGAGTCATAGTCTACATCAGTCGAGAGGTATGTACGAGGTCATTTGCTAAAGTTGTCATAATTTAGGACACATTTCAAGATTTTGTCCTAATATATTTAGAAGGTCATCAAGTAAAAATAGGAAGTTTAAAGTCACTAGAGTGAAATAAAGAAGGTAAATAAATGTATGGAAACTAAAGATAGTGAAGATGAATCATGATTAGTCTACAAGCTCAAGTGGACTATTTGCTATGATAGAGCAATCTCAAATAAAATCAAGTCAGGAATGTTTGTTGTTATCTCACATTGATGATCAAAAAATTGATGAAGAGGTCAAGCCTATATTACCAATCAATGCTAAAAGGATAATAAAGGATATTCATTATTGTGATAGAATAGATATCTGGTAATAGCTAAAATTTGTGTTGTTTTAATTATCTATGGAGAGAGGTGACTCCATTAAGCTTCATGGAGACACTATTCAATCAATAAACACATGGTGGATGTTTGATTTGAGTAGGAGATATTTAGGTTGTTAACTAAGCTTGATCTATGTTGAGAATTGGTCTTATAATCTAAGTTTACTTAAAATAGGTATGCATGAATTAAGGGGAAGAATGTTGCCTTAATGCTTCATATTTTGTTTATTAAACTTTTATTGGAATGAAAGTGTAATTCCAAATGGTAATTGTGGAATAACTTTGTCATTAATTTCAAAGGGGTATAAATTTTAATAAGGGAGATGAGAGTCATCATATGAAGAATTTTTTTCCATCAATGACAAAGGGTGATTTTTTTTAGAAGTGTTGTCATTAATGTCAAGGTTGATGTCATGGATGTCAATGTGTAGGTTAGAAAGAGAATTTGAAGTAAACATAATTTCTTTATATTGAGAGAGAATTTGAAGGAAACCTAATGATTATTCTATTGTATATTATCAATGTTGTCTAGTGAGTAAAAGGTAAGCATGTTTGAGTGCTAATACTTGAGTATAAGGTGTCTTGTGAAGCCTAGTCATATCATGAGCATATGCATGATGAGAATTAAGAGATTTGTGAAAAGGTATGATATTGGTTTAGGAACATTTATGTCATGTGAAAAATGTGTATAAGCATCAAATATTGTTTCAATATCATTTATCAAAGTTGTCAAGTGTTTGAACCTAGTAAGAGACATGAGAAAGGTTTGTGTATAGGATGCCTAGTCTTCTGTATTAAAGAGCATGGTGTCCTAGTGAGATGGATGAACAAAGGCATAAAAGGATATATAAGGTTACTTGAGCATGAATATGATGCATTGAAGTACTCAGGTGAGTCTCAAGGTGGTCATATAAGTGTATGACCTATAGACTTAACATGCAACTAGACCACTTCTAGACCCTAATTGGCCTAATGAGGCACCATGATCTATTGTCAAGGCATACAAAGGATGTAAAGTAGTGTTTGAGAAAGATATATTTTTATTGAGGTTGATAATGAGGTGGAAATCACATGAAAATAGTCATGAAGGTCAATTTTAAGGACTAATGTGGTTTGCAGGTCAAGGTTTAAGTAAGCAAAGAAAGAAATAGTGGCCAAATGAGGTATGAGATTTAGATTTCAAGATAAGAATAAGCATATGAGAATTATTAGTGGTCTGATAGATTATTATAGGTGTGTTGAACAATTATGAGGTAAAAATCTAAAGTTTTAGGCTTGAAAAAGTGTTTTAAGATATCTCAAGTGCACAGAATGAAGGGTTCTCAACTAAGATATTTTGTGCACTTGAGATATCTTAAAAAACTTTTTCAATCCTAAAACTTTAAATTTTTACCTCATAATTGTTCAACACACCTATAATAATCTATCAGACCACTAATAATTCTCATATGCTTATTCTTATCTTGAAATCTAAATCTCATACCTCATTTGGCCACTATTTCTTTCTTTGCTTACTTAAACCTTGACCTGCAAACCACATTAGTCCTTAAAACTGACCTTCATGACTATTTTCATGTGATATCCACCTCATTATCAACCTCAATAAAAATATATCTTGCTCAAACACTACTTTACATCCTTTGTATGCCTTGACAATAGATCATGGTGCCTCATTAGGCCAATGCATATGAAACTAAGATATTCATGATAGAAGATGGAAGGGTCCTAGCTTAAATTTCTAAGCATTATTTTATGAAATGAGTTGTTAAGATTTATGAATGATTGTTAATAGTGGAAGATGGTTTAAACCCTTAAAGAACCCTAATAGTGACCTGATATGAAATAAATTGTTATAAAGTACTCAAAATGGATTTTTATTTATATTTAAGGGATTAGAGGTTATATTTAACTCTCTCAGGCATCTCTATGTGTGATTGGTTTTTCAGGTGAGTGAGTGGACCCTACAAAAAGGCCTTGTTTCTCATAGATTTATTATAGTAGTAAGATTTAACCAAGTCAAAATTTTGAAATGGATGAAGCAAAAATATTGTGACTTGTATTTGATGTACATGGTTTTTTTTTAATATTTTATATCCCTCAAGTGTGATAAACCAGTCATCCAAGATAACCTATCACTAATAGTTCTAACATTGTAAATAATGAGAAAACCAGGCATAAGTGAGAAGTTGATTAGGGATGTGTTATAATGGATTAGGGATTAATCCAAATGAATCAAGGTGTTTATTAATACCTTTAATACATATTAATGTTGGATATAAAATTTGAAGGTTGGTGAATATGACAAAAATGTTGTTCATAAATTGACCTATCTAGTACAGATGAGATAGTGAAGGTGTAAGGTTATGAGATTGGTTTGCAAGACCAATATTTCCATTTCACCATGTTATATTTAAAGTGATAAATGTTATTATGATATCATAATATCATTCACATGAATCATCAGTCTCTATAAATGGTCAAACATGTTATTGAAGGTCATTGTCACCATGATTGTGCTATAAGGCAAACTGACAGGTATAGGTAGGCAAGTTGTAGCAATGAGTTTGAGACTATATGCCCTAGATTGAAGCATATAATGTGTATGGTATTTATATTTTTGAATTTTATTTCCTATCCATGATTTTCATAATCTTTTAAGTTAGTATAATAGGTTGAAACATTGAATCCAAAATGGCTTATCTATTTGAGTGAGGTCTGAGAGAAAGAAGGTAAACAAATTGGTCTTCAATATGAATAATTGTAATCAGGGATTATGATATTTTTATTTTAGTTTATTTTCAATATGACCTAAGATATTTTTCATGCATTATAAGTCCTTGATTTTATTTATTTTAAATTATCATAAGTTCAAGTTTTCATGACTATGTTTTGAGACTAGTTAGTAGTTCAAAGTGAGCATCTTACAGAGAAAATTTTGAGCATGTATACCTTGATTTGTGAATTCTAAAGAATATGATGATGACCCTAAGTTAATGTATCTTGTGTGTGTGTGTGTGTGTGTGTGTGTGTGTGTGTGTGTGTGTGTGTGTGTGTGTGTGTGTGTGTGTGTGTGTTTGTGTGTGTGTGTGTTTTACCCTGGTTATTTATCAAAACTATTTTTATGTTTCAGTTGTTCAAGATAGACTTTCTAGGTATGCACAGGGCTAGTTGTGAATAGTGATAATGGTGTGATTGAATCTAAAAAGTGTTACAAAGACTATATGAGATTATTAGGGTTCTATTTGAGTTATATATGATGTGTTCCTACCATGTTATGATTTTTAATGTGTTCAAAGGAAGTCAAAGTGTAATGTGTCCTAAGTAGACCTAATGGGATTAGGTCTCTATAAGACCTAAATATGAGATCAAGCTTAATTAAGGTAGGTCATACCTAAAGGGACTCAAATCATGTTTGATTCATGTATATGAGATTCCTAAATATCTATTCCATTTCTGACATAATGGATTAAAAGTGTTTGGCCGACCAAGAATGATATGACTAAGAGACTTGTGTAAATACTAAGCAGTTTTAGGCCTATTAAGAGTGTAGAGATTAAGTGAATAAAATAACATATTTTAGAGAAGAAGGATATATTTTAGACCATTATATGAGTATAGGAGATCTATGATAAATTTTTTACAAAGGTTTTGGATATGAGTATAAACCTGATAATACATAAACCAATTAGGTTGAATCTTATGCCCAATGAGTGAAGATCCACAAGTATTTTCTTAACCTCAAAAAAAGCAAGTACATAGAAATGGTTCCAATATGTTGTTAACCATTTTTAAAAATCAATACATAAATATATAGGTTTCACCTCATATCAGTAAAAACCAACTAACTCCTACAACCAACTATTTACATGAATGCAACCCATAAGTTAGTTTTATTTATTAACATAAATATAAAAATAACCTAATAAATCAAACATAATTTATTTATAGTGTTGTCTTTTTAAAAATAAGCATGCCCCATTTACATTTATTTAAATTAACTTACCAAAATCCTATGCTAAGTTAAGACTTTGGAACAAGTCCTAACCAAACCCCCCTATGATCCAATGTCAATTATTTGGACACATGCCAAACATTTTTCTAAATTTTTCAAATTTGATTCTGTCAAGTGATTTTGTGAGAATGTCAGTTTTATGATTACTAGTTGGGAAACATATTTTATCAAGTGCTTTGTTTTCCACCAACATTCATAGATAATGATACTTGACATCCATATGTTTTATTTTGGCATGAAATATTGGATTCTTAGAAATTTTGATTGCACTCTAATTATCAATGTATAACTATGTAAGATCAATCTAAGAAATCTAAAGATATTCAAGAATGGATCATAAGTAAACAATTTCTCTGGTAGCATCCCATGTTGTAATGTACTATGATTTTTTTAATGAATTTGCCACTGTATCTTTCTTCTTACAATACCAAGTAATGGCATCGAACCTATATGTATAGTGTATCTAATTGTGGATATTCTATCATCCACACATCTACCAAAATCCGCATCACAATACCCAACAATTTTGAATTTCTTATTGTGGTAGTACTCAAGGCCATATGTTTTCATTCCCTGAAGGTAATAAAGTACTCTTTTTTTATTCATTCTAATGAATTTATCTAAGATCATACATAAACCTAGACAAAATTCTAATTGATAATGATATATCAGGCCTGATAGTCATCAAATATATCAAACCTCCCACTAAATGTATATATTTTATGCCATCAAAAAAGTCACTACCATCATCCTTAGATAATTTCAAGTTACTTTCCATGTGAGTGAGGGCAGGTTTGTAATCACTTATGCCAAACCTATTTAATAACTCAAAAACATACTTAGTTTGTGAAATGAAAATACTATGATCTTTCTGAGTTACTTCTATGCTAATATAGTAGTGAATAATTCCAAGATCTATCATCTCAAACCCATATTTTAATTCCTTCTTCATAAACTTCTTATGGTTTTTATCATTGCATGTGGTAAAAAAGTCATTGACATAGAGAACAAGAATCACCAATTTCTTACCCTAAAATCAAAAATAGAGAATATCATTAGATTCACTACATTGAAAGCCAATTGTTTTCAAGTATGAATCCATTTTCTCATACCAAGACCTAGGTGCCTATTTAAGCCCATGGAGATCTTTGATAAATTTACACACCTTGTGTTCTGCACCCACTTTCTCAAAACCTTGGGGTTGTTTCATATATACTTATTCATATAAATCACCATTAAAAAAATAACTTTTAACATCCATCTGATGTAATTTACAACCATTATATGCTGCTAAGGCAAGAACCATATGAATAGTATGCTATTTGGTAGTTGGTGAAAACATTTCCTCATAGTCAATACCATCTTGTTGCACATAACCTTTTGTAATAGGTCATGACTTATGCTTATAAATGAATCCATATAATTTATACTTAGTCCTATAAACCCATTTACATCCTATGGGTTGAACATGTGGAGGAACATCAACCAAAATCCAAGTATCATTGTTAAGTATTGCATCATATTCACTTTACATTGCCTATTGCCAAACATGATCTATAGAAGCCTCTTCAAAAGTGAATGGCTCAATGGAATAAGTAGTAAAAACCATTGCATAGTTCATTTTTTTATCATAACTCCTAGGACCTATTAGACCAACTTGATCTACTTTCAATTCATAAAATGTACTTTGAGCCCATTTTGGATATTTGTTCAAATTATTCATGTCAAGATACCAAAATTCTCATCATATGCACCATTTGAAGGAATACATAGATAATTTTCAACATTTTCTAAGTCATCAACCTATGAAATAGTAGATGAAGGAAATGAAATAGAAGGGATAGTAGTTTAATACCATAACCTTTGATAATTTCCCTTATTATTCAATCCCTTATCACGTTTTACAATCTTCCTCTCTAACTTGTCAAATTGATAATCAATCTCTATAGTGTTCATAGTAATAGATTCATCAAATACCACATCTCTATTCATTATGAATTTTCTCGTATCCTATGCAAGCAAATGATACCCCTTTGTTTTTTTGAATATCCATGAAATATGTATTTTCAACTTCATAGTTCCAGCTTAGTTCTATGTTCAGTGGGAACTAAGAAAAAACAAAGGCATATAAAAAATTCCAAGTGTTTAAATTTTGTTTTAAACCTATACCAAGCCTCATATGGAGTTTGTCCCAAAAGTGAAGTTGTAGGGGATCTATTTCTCAAATACACTAGGGTAGTAATGCCCTCAGTTGAAAACTTATCATTGAGCTATTTATAGTGCAACATAGATCAATTTGTGCCCTCTAAAGTCCTATTCACTCATTTAGATAATCCATTTTGATATGGAGTATAATCATTATTTTATTGTTGATGAATTCCATGTTTTTGATGTAGACATTTGATTCCTAACACCATTTATGTTGAAATTGTAAATCTTACTCGAATTACACTCAAATGCACATTTTAGGTCAAAATCTATAAAATGTCCTAAATGGTTCAAACTTGTCACTTACAAGTGCCAGTTTAGGTCAAAGTATCCATAAATAAGGAAATGCATTTTATGGGCCAGCTAACTTTGATCAGATCATTTTGGGTCAAAATGACCATTTCACCATTTAGTGCTCGATATCACTCCTTTCTTCTAATTCATTAATACACATCATGTACCTTTGTTATTTGTTGTTGGCAACATACTAATTGGGAATATGGTTCCAATGCATCTAACATCATCTTCTAACTCCCCTCCAATCAAATTATGACCTAGTAATATGACTTTCTGACCATTTTGATTAATTAAGGAGCAATTTTCAAGTAATTGCACGAATGTTGATTAACCTTGTTTAAGGCTAATTAATCTAAATCAAGAGCTTAAGTGGATTTTCCATGAGAGTTTTTGAAAATTTATTTTTGAAAATTGATTCCTATTAATTGCATCATTAGGTGACATCATTTCTTGGGAAGACATCCCTAGGCCATACATGCCACAAATATCAAGATTATGGGTCACCCATGCCTAGTTAATGCCTCCCATGACTCTTTAATGATTATTTGTCTTGATAATATTTATGGATATAAATCCAAATATTAGGATTATCCATGGCCACACATCTCAATCTTGAGACAGACGATCATGGTTGATCCTGACCAATCTCAAAAATCTATAAATAGAGAGGCCATGAACATCATTTCTAAGCTATTTTGGTGCAAGGTTATTATGCTCGAATATATTCAAATCTTGAATATTAAAAAGTTATAATGCTAAAATATTTCCACAAAGCTTCATTGATAGGCTAGTTTAGTTATTTATAATAAAGAGCCTAGGTTCTATGAAGTGTTCTTGAGGCATTGGAGGAGCTTACCACCATTGTTGACAAAGACAAGGATGCTTGATCAAGGGAGAACAAGTTTTTGAGCCACATGGGTATGGTGAATCCATTTGTGAAAGTAATATGGTGTTTCTTTCTTTCATTTATTTCTTGCTATCCTTTTTAATTCCCATAGGAATAGATAGGCTTGGTTAGTTAGTTCTTTATGCATATTTCATTATTCATGGACTAATGCTTGACTAACTTCCTTTGTAATCTTCTTTACATCTTGGCACGCTAGATGGACAAGATGCATACTACACCTGAAGGAGATCCTTTTCTAACTCTAAAATATTTATTTGAGCCCTTAAAACTCTTGAAAATTAATTTTCTAACCTTATTTTGCCATTTTTAGTTACCATAATTTTTACATAGTAACTGACGTCGATAGAAATACCAACATCAGTTACCTACTTAACCGACATCAGCTAGGTCCCGATTATCAAAGTAACCATCATTAGTTTTAATAACTTACATCGGTCACTATGTTTTTCAAAAAAACACAAACTTGAGAGCTACTTTTCCAAAATTTATTATTTTAAACTCAAAAGGGCTTCAAAGCTAAAGGACATGCTAACAATTTTGTTGGAGGACAAAGCTTGATATTTACTTAAAACATGTTTAAATCACCTTTTACATGCTTAAAAATGAATTAGAAACTTTTTTCTGGGTGTTTAACAAGGAATTTAGATGTTTTGGTGAATGTTTTAAAATTTTATAACTAAGACCAAGGGGTCAAATGAACACCACCAAACATTTTATTTGGGTTTAAAAGTGAACACACTTGTCAATTTTGTTTGGAAAAAAGAGGAATTTTGTGTGTATGCTCTTCCATTTGTCTCCTATAGGGAACCCTTAGGATCAAAAGTGCCATTTCTATTGCAAATATCCTAGTCCAAGGCTTAGAAAGAATGTCACCTAAAGCACTCCCCAAAAACTTGCCAAAGTTTGGGTGATCTTGAAAATGACCCTAAAGTCTTTCTATTTTATTATTTCTTTATTTACATACAAAATTATCTTTTGAGGGGGATGTCACTACCTCCCATGAGTTCTTTAGGGAAGATTTGACCCAGGGTTTCACCTCCCAACATTCACTTTATTTGACTCCTTTAGAGTTGCACATGGGACGTATTTGCATTTGGACATCGCACTACACTGAGAAAATAGTAGGATGTAGTGGTTGTAAAAAAGAATAAACATTTTTATAACTAGCCAATGCCATGGTCACTCAATCTTTGTGCTTGTATTTTTCATCATTTGACATGAAATTCATTGCGTAAATGATTCCCCTAGAATGATCAAAACCTTGTTAGTTTAGTAGACCCCACTTTGCCATATCTTATTAGTTTAGACTTAAGATGTTTTTTTTGTCATTAGATTACTTAGTCTTGATTTGTGTCTAAAACTACTTGTTAACTCAATGAACTTAACCAAAACACATTGTTCTCAATTTTCTTGAGCAAGGGAGGCTACACACTATCCAAATGGAAAATTCATCTTTTCCTTGTTCAATTTTTTATCAAAAGCTTTGTGTCATGTCATCCACTTTGGCATAGTCATGTTTCCCAATTGATTCTATATCTTTTACCCAATTTGTTTAAATCCTTCATTTATAATACACATTTGAAATTGAACCTTTTTGAGTTCTAAGGGTTGGTGCGTCAAAGTGGGTTCGCCATTTGTGCACTAGTCTTATTTTAACTTGAGTTAAATTTTCTATTTGGATTGAATGTCATATATTAAGACTCAAAATAACATTATCATCTTGGTGGACTCAATTCATCTTGTGTATTTTGAACAATTTAGGTCTTATAACATAGTTTATCCTACTAGAATCATGTGGCGACGTTGTACTGCCTATTTGGTCCTAGCTTTATACTTAATAATTTGTGTATGTTTTAACATCTTAAGTTGCTTAGTCCATCTTGTCTTCTTCGTAATTTGAAGAGATTTTCTCTAAATTTCTAGGGTCAACATGTCAAATTTGAAGCTAGCTTTTTTAGTGTGGGTGTATCACAAAGATCTAGGCTTTGGTGTACTAGTTTTTGCCTTGGGTCTTTGAGTTCCCTCACTCTCTTCTGATCTATATGATTTCAAATTTATGAAAGGTTGAGTAAACTCATGAACCAAATCTTCTAAAAATTGTGCATGGTTTCAAAACACCCTCCTTTATAGTTTCATTGGTACCTTGGTTATTTGTTTTAAAAAAGAGAGCCAAAGTATACTTTGATTGGTTTCCAAACATTGGTCCAAAGTTAGCCAAACACATAGAATAGTTCTTTTTAGACATGACTCAAAGGTTCACTCATAGTGGGGCCTCTTATGGCATTAGTTATGAGGATGAGAAATTTTATGATGGTCAGGATAACCCCATAATATTAGGTTTTAAATATGATTACAATGAATTTCAACCTCAAGAAGATCAAGATGAAGCCCTTCTTAGATTGATATAATCAGGTGCTAGACTACCTTCTGACCTTCCTATATAACAATTGCATACCTTAGTTAAAGGAAGAGAACAACAATGGCAAGAACAATATTTTGTATAAATAGACATACCTTCTTCCTCTAACGAAGGAAAGGAAATACAAACAGAGTCAAAACCCATAAATTTAGATATTCTAGCTAAGATCAAGATAATAAGTCAACGATATGTAGATCAACTTGTCATAGACTTAACTGACTCTCTAGTTGCCACTTCAATTCACAATAATGCTTTGAAATAACATGAAGATATGGTGGAAAGTATGTAACAAGTATTGGATGAGAACATTACCATAGTGGATCAAGGTAATCTAAAGAAATAATTAAAGTCAAAAGAGACCTTACAAGATGTTCCATTTGATACAGAACATACATTCTTTAATCATCAAGAACCTCTTGTCACCTTACAAACTCAAAAACCCAAACATTCAGTTTGAATTGAGGAAATTCCTCAAGACAATTTGGCTAGTTCTTTTCAATTAACCCAAAAATTAGCAAATAAACATAAAAAATTTCAAAATCAACAAAGTCCAAAACAACCAAATTCAAGGAATTTTTTACAATTCAAGAATCTATGACCTATATTCTCAACTCAAGCAATAAATCAGAACCAAATCATGGATTGAAAGGTATATGCTCGCTATAGATCCACACAAAACCAAGGGCACATTCCACCCCAACAACATCTTATCAAATCCACAAATGTACCAAACATGCAAGAATGGAACTCTATGAAGGAAATTTTCCAAAGATTAGAGATGAATAATAGATTCAAAAAGTACAAATTTGATGAGATATGCCCATATCCATTTGAATTATCTATTCTCTAAAACCCCTTTCCACCTCATTTTGAGGCACACAAATTTGAAAAATATAAAGGGAAAGGCAATCCACATGAACACATACAATCATTCTTCATCTTGTGTCAAGAGGTTGCTTATAGTAGCGAGTACTTACTATGACTATTTCTATGAAACAAGCTCTTGATTGGTTACTTAAACTACCCAAGGGATTAGTTGCGGATAGGAATGACTTATCAAAAAAAATTGTTAACCACTTATCATATAACATTGAACATGAATTAACCATTGTTGACTTATGTAAATCCAAGCAATGTGATGGTAAAATTTTTGCTGCATATCTACAAAGGTGGAGAGCATTGGCCAGTTGCTTTCAACATAATTTTCTAGATAAATAGTTGACTAATATCTTTGCACAAAATTTGCATCCTAAAGATGTGCATAATCTACAGTTAGCTTGTGCTAACTCATTTGAAGAAATTGTTGATAAAGGAGTGTAGATTGATAAAGTTGTTATTGTTAGGGGCCTTGTTAAGATCTTTGTGTAAGTTCAAGCATATAATAAGACTAAATCACCAACTCCTCAAATATTTATGTAGGATAAGTTCAAAGGCTTTCACAAAAATAAGAACATGGTTGGAAATGGGGTGATAGAAATAAGACATGTACAAATGGTACAGGCTATGCCTCCTCTAAATGTACAATTAACTCCCTCAGCTCCACTACCCACTTTGCAAAGACAACTTCCTTATAGGACATTTCACAACAATTTTAGAGTCTTTAGAAATCTAGGCAAATTGATTGAAATAGTGTTACAAAATCTCATTGCAGGTAATTTAATTATATGGCCAGTATCAAGGTGATTTCCTCAAGATCAACTAAAACCAAACTAGTACAAAGAGAATGAATGGTGTAACTTTCATCGTGTTGTTGGTCACAATGCATATCATTGCATTAAATTGTGACATATTATTAAGGACTTCATTGAAAATGATGAGCTAGAAATTAAGTTAGCCCCTAATCAAGACAACAATAAGGATATGGGAATCTAAAAAGACCGCTTTCCTCAACATGATCCACCATCACCAAGAAACAATCAAAATGGTCACAATCAAGGAAGGAGGTAGAATCAAAACCAATAACAAGGTTAGAATCATAATGAGCATAATCATGATCATGATCCCTACACTAATAATGTGGCTTATAACAATGTACCTTACGACTATAATAACACTATGGGACATATTTTTTCAACCCACATTGCCACTATTACTATAACACTGTGTGGCCAATCTCATGTTCCTCACAACATGAGACCTATCATTATAGGGTCAGCACCCTCTCCCCTTATTAATACTATGTCGAGTTTTCATCATCATGTTGCTACTCTATTTGCATGGGTTACTAATCTTGAATAATAATACCTTTCTTATAAAGGCTCCTTATTGACCCAAAATTGTCACAATACCATTAATCACCCATGAATCACCATCCAATGCCCTTTGCCTCACTTTTATAATTATAATAACTCCTTGCCACCTCTAGGTCATGCAATCACAACTAGACTCCCGCAAGTTACCATTCAAGGCCCTTCACCCACTTCTTTCCATAAACCTAATGAGAACATTGTGCCAATAGTTCCAAATATAAATACTATCCCAATAAATTCCAAAATAGTTCAATCCATAATTCAAATTCCTTTTAGTATAACGGATCAATTAGATAAAACCCCTACACAAATTTCCATATTAGAACTCTTACAGACATTCGATTTCCATAGAACCATCTTTAACAAACTTTTATAAGAGTCTATTCTGCCTAATGATATAAACCTTGATCAGTTCTAGAACCTAGTTGGACATTTGTCTTCATTTTGACAAATCACATTTGATCAAAAAGACATGTCCACCCTTGGCCCAAACCACAGTAATACACTATACATTAAGATAATCATTGCGGATCACAAGATCAAGTGGGTTATTATAGATAATGAATCAAGGCTAAACATCATACCTCTTAAATTGGTGTAACAATTGGGTTACATGGACAAAGACATTCAGTAAGAGACTATTATAATCAAGGCTTGCGATAATGCTTAGAGGGATTCATCTAGTACAATTTGGTTTCTAGTCATGGTTGGGTCTATTTCTCATCACAGATTATTCCATATTGTGGATATTGAGCTTCCTTATAACATACTTCTTGGTTGTCCTTGGATCTATGAAGTATAGGTAGTTCCATCTACTCTTCACCAATGGCTTAAGTTTCCCCATGATGGGATTGAGGTCACTATTCTTATTGATCAGCAACCATACCAATATTGCAAACATCTCAAAGTAGAGTTTCATAATTATAACTATTGCCTAAGATATAAATTTATTACAAAGAAGAATAAAGCCATCATTTCTCATCCATCTCCATCTAATTATATAGACCCTAGTGATCTAGCCTCTACTTTAGTTGATCCATTTCCTAGAGCTCTGGCCAAACAAGGTATTATTAAAGATGCAGGCATTTCCATGTACCATCTAAAGGACATCCTCCATATTGAAAAATTACCAAAATCCCCTAAAACATTTGGTAAACCTAAAAACTCCTAGAATCTTAATAGACCCAATTAGATTTGGAAACCAAAAAAGAAGCAACCAAAACCCCCTGTGGTTTTTGTACCTATGATTTCACCAAAGAAAGATTGAGAAGCTTTTACCAAAGGAGATTGGTTATATTCTGAGTTTGCAAATTGTTTTCAGAATCTAAGGTATCATATTCCTAAAAAGATAATGGATCATCTTGACTATATAGGGATAGGCCTTGGCCCACAGGTATAAGGAATTTTATAACCCTTATTAGCTGGAGTTATCAATTGGAATCATGGTCTCAAATTTAAACCACCAGAGGATGATCTCATAAAATCTAGTAGTGACTCTTTTGAAGTGACTAGTAATGTGACTCCTAGTAGTGATGTAATGTCCTATTATCACCTTTTTGATGAGCTTATTGAATTAGATGTGTTTGATTCAAATTCCATATTGACCATAATACCTATTGGAGCTTCTTGTCCTAAATCAAAAACCCATCCTATTGGTGATTCCCTTCCTGAAGTAGGACATTATATCCTTACCATTGGTGCTTCTTGTCCTAAAGTAAACCCTCACTATAACTTATGCCTTTGCCATCCTGAACTCATAGATTGGGATTAGAAAAATTTGGTCATATGCCTTGATGAGTTTCAAAATGAAGAATCCATTATGGAATACATGGGCCTACGAGATGCATTTACCATCGGTGATCATAAGTAGGGTTTTGATTTTTCATTAAATTATTCTACCTACTTTGGAGAGCAAAAAAAATATCTTGGTCATAATAAAGAACAAACATTGATATCTTCAGGTGAAAACCTCTTTGAGGCACTTATTGATTAGGGAAAAAGTAAAGAAAAAGACAAGCATTTGAGTGAAAACCTATTTTAGGCACTCCCAGGTGGGAAAGTTTTCTCATCCCCTCAGGACATAGAAAGTCCATCTAGCCCAAGTTCCATAGCTAGTACAATCATCTCTTCAAAACAACATCAAATATTTGAGCATCTTACTCTTGATTTTCCAAAGGTCTTTGCCAATTGGCCTTTACTTGAGAAGGTAGATTTTGATTCTTCATATTATCTAGATCTTTGGGAGGAACAACAAGAAGATATAGAATAAGAAGATCATAACCATAAATTGCCTATAATTCTAGAAGATGGATCCACACTCCTTATGGAGAGCACAAAAGAAGTGAATTTAGGAACCCATGAGGATCCCAAAAATATTTATCTTGGAGCTTCCCTTACTGAATCAGAATGTGAACATATTATATACATTCTTAAGGATTATATAGACAACTTTGCATGGGCATATTCTGACATGCTAGTCCTGGATCCATATTTAGTTTTGCATTGTCTTGTTGTTCACCCTGATGCTAAACTAGTCAAGAAAAAGTTAAGAAAGATGCATCCATGCATTGCTCTTTTAGTTAAGGCTGAGTTGTAAAAGTTGTTAGGAGACAATTTTATCAGACCATTGGACTACTCTGAATGGATTTTTAATATAGTGCTAGTAAGTAAAAAGACCCCTAGCATATGTATTTATACTAAATTTTGTGATATCAACAAAGCATGTCCCAAAGATAATTTTCCTCTGCCCAACATCGACATGATTATAGACTCAACTACTAGGTATGAGATTTTATCCTTAATGGATGGATTTTATAGTTACAGTCATATCAAGATAGCCCCTAAATATCAGCATAAGACTACATTTACCACTCTATGGGGGCCATTCTATTACCAAGTCATACCATTTGGTTTGAAAAATGTTGGAGCCACATATTAGTGAGTAATGAATATCATCCTCCATGACATGATGCATGATATTGTCGAGGATTATGCTGATGATATACTAACAAAATCAAGAACAAGAGTTATACACCCTAACATTATATGAATAATATTTGAGAGGCTTCATGCATATAAAGTCCACTTGAATCCTAAGAAATGTGTCTTTGGAATCACATCAGGAAAATTTATAGGGTTCATTGTATCACAATGAGGGATTGAAGTTGACCATGCAAATGTCACCACTATTATGGAAATGCCTCCACCAAACAATCTTAAATAATTGTGAGGTCTACAAGGCAAGATCCAATTTATACACAGGTTCATTTTGCAACTGGAAAATAAATGCCACCTATTTACCCATCTCTTAAATAAGGGGGTAACATTTTAGTGGGATGAAATTTTTAGGTAGATTTTGCAAAGCTTAAAACATACTTGGTCAATCCACTAGTTTTATGACCTAAAAAATAATGAAGGCCACTGCTTCTTTATATATTATCCATAGAACATGCATTAGGGGAACTTTTGGCTCAGCATGATAATCATGATAAAGAACACATGATTTATTATTTGAGCCACACATTGGTAGCGTATGAACATAATTATATGCCTATTGAGAAGGCATGTTTAGCTATGGTGTTTTCCACTCAAAAATTGTGACATTAAATGCTAAATAAGAAAACTATTGTTATTGCCAAGGTAGATCCTCTCAAGTTCCTCTTATCTAAAGTAGCTCTTCAAGGATAGATGGATAAATGGATTATGCTCCTTAATGAGTTTGATATCGAGTACCAGAATTGGAAGGTAATCAAAGGGTAGGTTTTTGTAGACCAACTTGTAGAAGCTACTATTACGGCCACTCAACCTCTCAAATTTGACCTTCCAAATGATTCTATCATGATGATAAAACAAAAATCACAAGAACTTGAGAAATGGACACTCTATTTTGATGGATCCTTCACATCTTAAGGGTCTGGAATTGTCATATTGTTGATCATGCCATAGGGGGATTTGATCCCCAAAGCATTCCATATACAATTTCTATGTACAAATAATATGGCCAAATATGAGGCATTGGTCACAGGGATCCATCTTGTCATATAATGGGATATTCAAAGCTTAAAGGTCTATGGAGATTCATAGCTAATCATAAATCAGACAACTGATTAGTATTAAATAAGAGGTGATAAGCTTGTTCCTTACAAGCAAGTTGTCGATAACCTTAAAACACATTTTAAATCTCTACATTTTGATCAAGTTCCACACGTCAACAATAGATATATTGATGCTATAGCAAAAATTGGTTCCATGATTTAAATTCATAATGGTGCTAATGAGTATCAGTTCTTGATTGAAAGTCTTCTTGAGTTAGTACATACTCTATCATATTTATAGGATATACACCATTTTTGATCATAATCTCTCACCTGAGCTACCATGGTACCAAGATTTTTATAACTATTTCCATAGCCATGTCTTTCCTCCCAACCTTTCCAATAACCAACAAAAACTTTTCCTTCATCACTTAAAATGTTATATCCTCCTTGGAAACATGATTTATCAAAAAGGCTATGATGGAACGCTTCTTCATTGTTTATCTTTAGGAGAATCCAGGCTGACACTAAAGGAGGTTCATGAAGGAATGTGTGGGGCCCATACCAATGGTGTAATCCTAACAAATAAACTTCTCAAAACAAGATATTATTGGCCCAAAATGGAGACAAATTCTTATAATTATGTAAAGAAGTGTGTTCCTTATCAGTAGCATGACAACTTGATTCATGCACCTTCCTTACCATTGCATCTGATTACAACACTATGGCCATTCTCAACATGGGGTCTCAATATCATTGGTAAAATTAACCCAACATCATTAGATGGCCATAATCACATTTTGACTGCAACCAAGTACTTTAACAATTAGATTGAGTCCATTCCTCTCACTTATGTTATAGAGAAGTAAATATCCAAATTCATTCATTACCATATCATCTATTGATATGGCATCCCAGCCCGTATTATATTTTATAATGGTAGATACTTTGTAAACCAAGATGTGTAATCTCTTTGTGAAAATTTCAAGATCAAGCACAAGAAATCCACCCCATATAACTTGCAAGGCAATGGACAAGCTGAGGCATCAAATAAAACCATTCTAACCATCTTAATGAAGATTGTCAATGATGTTGGCTATAATTGGCACATAAAATTTTTTCCTACCCTCTGGGATTATAAAAACAATCATCGTACCCCAACTAGAGCTCCTCCATACTCCATTGTTTTTGGCACTAAAGATATCATCCTTGTCAAGATTGAGATCCCATAATTAATAATATCACTGGAACATATTGAAGATGATGAAGACTATAGAGCTTTATAGATGCAAGAACTAGAACTTCTTGATGGTAAGTGCTTGGCTACCCTAGAAAACTTGTAGGCCTATCAAAATAGATTGAAAAAAAGATAAAACAAATGAATTCTCCCTCAAGATTTTGAGATTGGTGACTTAGTTTTGAAATAGAACCAGAAGAACATGAATGGTAAACCTAAAAAGAAAGGCAAGTTTTAGCCTAATTGGTTAAGACTGTATATTGTCACAATGAAGTACAGATCAAGAGCATATCAACTGGCTAAACCTAATGGTGAAGAACTTTTAGATCCCATGAACATCATACACCTTAAGAGGTTATAGGCATGAACAACCCTGAACCATTTCCTATAAGACCCCTGACTTGGGGGCAACTTTTGATGTCATAATTTTATCCCACCCTTTTATCTCACCTTGAACATATTTTATACTACCCTGGTCCACTTTTCATGAATCCTAATAGTAAAGTCTTTGAACCCTTGGTATTCTGAACACATTTTCATCCCATTATGGATTGATCTCTTTAAGAATAATATTCTTTGTTATGTCTAAGGCATGTTATAAGCTTGAACACTTTTTGACCCTTGACCAATTATGATATTGATTATGTTTCATGAACATTGTGAACATCTTCAGTAGCAGTTCAGCTAAGACAATCTTATGTAGATTTTGATAGGTGAACAGTTGCATCTTCTCAGTATAAGTATTTTTTTCTTTCTTTTTTTATCAAGAACCTCACTCTCACTAATTTTTGAGCATGGGTTATTGTAGCTAGCTTAGATGTCTTATTGGAAAATATACTCTCACGACATGCATCTCCTCGACTAGATGGTTCTACCTTGAGCATATTTTATCCTAGAAATACCAAAAACATTATCTCATGCTCTTATACATTTGTATATTACCATTATACCATCCCATGCTCTCACCATTTTGTGAACAACTGTTAAGTTTTGACACTCTCACCATTTTGTGAGCAACTGTTAAGTTTGAATGCTCTCACCATTTTATGACCAACTTTTAAGTTTGAAAACTCTCACCATTTTATGAGCAACTGCTAATTTTGAATGCTCTTTCCATTTTTCAAGCACATAAACATAAGTTCATTTCATCTTGTCTCATGCACTTGCCATTTTACAAGATCATTCTTTCTCATCTCATCAGCTTCTTATTTGCCAGACCATTCTCATTTGTTTGTCATATCTTCTATTTTATTTTATAACATTAATCAGGTTGGTCTGATCATCATTTTTCTTCTATCCCATTCCCTAAGATAACTACATTTAACCTAAAGTTCATGTTGGAACATGTATCCATGAAACTATGTAGATAACGTCCACTTGTCTTATACATCTGGAGTTAACTCTGCCAACCCCTTCCTTTTCTTCTCTTCCCCCATTTATTCTATCATTGTTCCTCTTTAATTAGGGAACAATTGACATGCCATTGTTCTTTATTATGATGTGGTGGAAAGTGTTCATCTATTGTACATGTATGAACATTTGTCTTTAAACTGCACTAACTTAGTTTTTGTTTGTGTATGTTTATTTGAGTTTTCTTGGTGTTTTGTTGTGCTTTCACACCTCGCCTTTTATTTATTCTCCTTTTCTCTTTTTATTACTTCTTGTCTCATCTTGGTCTTATGTTTCTTTGTTTGTTTTTTTCTTATCTCTTTTGTGTTTCAGAACATCTTGATGATTCATATGGTTCTCGATTGTTTATATCTTGATCTTATGTTATTATGTTGTTCTTGGAGCATTTTGTTTATTTTTATTGTTGTTGGTGTCTTGTTTTTTTGTTTAATTTTGATTTTCTCTTTTGTGTTCAAGAATGCCTTAATGGTCCACATGGATCTTGATTATTCATATCTTGGTCTCATGTCATTAAGACGTTCTTGACTTTTGTTTTTTAACATTTTGTTCCTACTTAAGATCATATCTTGATTTCAAGTTAAGTTCATTTATGTTTATCTTTTTATTTGTCTTTGTTTTTTTTTTAAATGTAAATTGCTATAACTCTAGTGTTGGTCATTGTTTTACCATTATCCTTATTATAGATATTCACATTTGAATTTCCTCAGCATAATTAGAATCTAATGTCATTCTAAGTTATTCATACTTATGATGCCTAATTTATTTTGCCATAGCAAGCACTTTGTGCTCAAGTCTCAACATCTTAACATCAACATCAGCTCTGATGAACTATTCTCAAGAACACTCCATAAAATATAGGCTCATGATATGAAATTAGGATTCTAGGTAACATTCCTTTTAACACTCAACTCTATGCTTAGATGTGCATCTCTTCGCATACATTGTGAGTTTAATCAATTTTTAGTCTATTTTCATCATTTCTCATTCTGTGCTCTCTAAAACTTGGGTAAACTACATTGGCCTAAAGTTCATGCTAGAACATGAGTCCATGGAACTATGTAGGCAATGCTCAATTTCTATTGAGGTCATCTCATCTATCTCCATTCTTCTTTTCATCTCTATCATTACTTTGTACATTCTCATATGATTGGTTTTATATGGCTTTTTAAGCCATTACACCATCACATGTATGTTTGTGTCTTCTCCTTTTAACCTATATTTTTGGTTATATACTTGAGCTCTTTTGCTTGCCAATTGCCCATGCTAGGGCACAACACTTGAACAACGTCTGAATCAAAGCATATCTACAAGGGTAAATCATTATTTATTCTTTATCAATGATCAATATTCACCCTACTGAGGCAAAACTATTTTATCATGATCAAATCTATTCTACTGGAGTACTTATTATATTCTCTTTTGAGACCCTGTTATAGTGGTGTTTCCCTTCTTGAAGCAGAATGTTCTCTTTTTTCCTCTAATTCTAAGCTCTCCACATTAAATCCCATGATGGAAATATTTTAGTGTGTAACTTATCTCAGGATTGATCAATGTCATAAGCATGTAGCTTATACTCTCAAATTGGGTACATTTACAGTGTGTCCCATATATTTATGGATTGCATCTTTCCCATTCCCCCTATCTCTAGGGCCTGTTATGCCTTTAATTATATTTTGATCATTGATGGTAATCACATGTGCAAGCATTGGCTCACTTGGATGTGATCTATTCCATGGGTTAATCTCTCACTTTCTCTCTCTTTTCAAGCATCCATCCTTCTCTTTCATCCTAGAATGTCCTCTTGAGGGGGCATCATGGGTCTGTTCCAATTTCTTCTTAATAAATCCTTTCTTTAAAAAGGCATTACTTTGCCTGAATGTCTTGCTACACCTTCTCAAATAGGGATAAAATGTAGACATCCAATTCCCAACACTGTTTATGTTGAAAGTGTCAATCTTACTCAAATGCAAATTTTAGGTCAAAATCTATAAAATGTCCTAGATGGTTTGAAAATTTCACTTACAATTACCAGTTTAGGTCAAAGTATCCCTAAATAGGGCAATGCATTTTATGGGCTAGCTAGCTTTGATCAGATCATTTTGAGTCAAAATGACAATTTTGCCATTTAGTGCTCTGTATCACTCCTTTCTTCTAGTTCATTGGTACATGTCATGTACCTTTATTATTTTCTATTAGCAACATCCTAAATGGGAATACAATTCCAATACATCTAACATCACCTTCTAATTCCCCTTCATTTAAATTATGACTCAATAATATGACTTCCTAACCATTTTGATTAATTGAGGACCAATTTTAAAATAACTGGACAAATGTTGATTACCCTTGTTCAATGCTAATTAATCCAAATCAAGAGCTTAAGTGGATTTTCCATGAGATTTGTTGAATATTTATTTTTGAAATTTGATTCTTATTAACTGCATCATTAGGTGACATCATTTCTTAAGAAGACATTCCTAGGCCATAAATGTCATAAATATCAAGATTATGGGTCACCCGTGCCTAAATAATGCCTCCCATGTCTCTTTAATTCTTATTTATCTTGAGGATATTTATGGATTTGACTCTAAATATTAGGATTATCCATGTCTACACATCTCAATCTTGAGATGGACGGTCATGGTTGATCCTGACCAATCTCAAAAATCTATAAATAGATAGGCCATGAACATCATTTCTAAGCTATTTTGGTGCAAGGTTATTATGCTCAAATATCTTCAAAGATTGAATATTGAAAATTTATAATGCTAAAATATTTCCACAAAGCTTCATTGATAGGTTAGTTTAGTGATTTACAATCAAGAGCCTAGGTTATAGAGTGTTCTTGAGGCATTGGAGGAGCTTACCACCATTGTTGACAAAGACATGGATTTTTGATCAAGGGAGAACATGTTTTTGAGCCACATGGGTATGGTGAATCCATTTGGGAAGGTAATATGGCGTTACTTTATTTCATTTGTTTCTTGCTATCCTTTGTAATTCCCATAGGAATAGATAGGCTTGGTTAGTTAGTTCTTTTTGCATATTTCATTATTCATGGACTAATGCTTGACTAACTTGATTTGTAATCCTCTCTACACCTAATAATGATCCAAAAACTCATTTGAATTATACTCACCACCATTATCCAAATGAAGATTGGCTAAGTGTGAACCAATAACCAAACTTGGTGAAACTTTTTGATTTGTTTTTCATTAAAAACACCCAAGCCATCCTAGAAAAATCATCAATAAATAACAAAAAATACTTACACCCTCCAATGGATGACTTCTTCATGTCACATACATCACTATGAACTAACAACAAAAATCTATTAGCTCTCCATGAAGAATTATTAGGAAATTTTTCCTGATTCTATTTGTATAAAAGACATGATTTATAAAGAATACCATCTTTGAAAAAAGTAGGAAACCCACTCACCATACCATATCTATGCAAGTCCACTAAAGAGTTAACATTCACATGTCCATAACAAAGATGCCATAACCACTATGTAGACATAGTACCTGTACCTGTATTAATAAATGCCATAAGTTCCACTGTGGGAGTAATCACTTTATAATGTAATGTAACCAAGTTTCCATCCTCATATCCTATATGCATAGTTTTATATCCATCCTTTACTGAATTGATATAAATGAGCCCATTTTAAAGCATAATTTGATAACCTTTTTTTTGAATTGTTACCAAGGAAAGAAGATGTTTTTTTAATGTGGGAAAATACCAAACATTTTCCAAGTATTTGATAAATCCATTAGGAAGGAGAGTCCAAATTGACCCAAGACCTTGTGGAGTATGCATAGACTTTTTTGACAAGGATACCAGAGATAGAGAAGCTTCTTTGAAATTCTAAAATAATTGTCACCTAAATTTCATGTGTTTGGTTACCTGTATCTAAAACCCATACATATGTGAGCTCATCTCTAGCCTCATATTTCATATAAGTATTGTTACTTAAAGCAGTGAATGTAGATTCATGAGCAACATTGTTAGACTCATCATAATCATGGTCAGCATATTAAGCATAGTTAGACTTAGTAACTATTTTTGGACTCTAAATTTTGTTAAAAGGAATCCTACACTGAGAGGCAATGTGACCAAATTTCCCACATCTATGACACTAAATGTCTAATCTACCTCAAAATCTTACTTTATAAGAGTTTCCTCTATCACTCATCTCATTTGAATGAAAATGGCTAAATTATTGATTTGAATAATTTCCTCTTCCTCGATTTTGAAATATGCCTCCTCTATATCCTCGACCCCCTTTATAATTGTTCCCTCTATTGTTTTATTGACCATAAGAAGATGAACTAGGCTTGGACTCATAAACATGGGCTTCCTCAATTTTCTTAGATTTCATAGGTAGAGAGAGGTCATGTTTAATAATTAACTCAGCCAATTTAACAAAATTGATGCATGTGATCATCTCAGAGACATGCAACTTTTGTAAAAAGTTCCTATGGGATGTAGGTAGTCCTTTTAATGGAATAATAACTATGAGATCATCATTTGGTTTTCCAAACCCAACCTTAGAGTACCCAATAGAAATATTCTTTAACTTAGATGTGTATTCTCCCATATCCCCATTTTCCTCTAATGACATAGTAAAAAAAATCATGTGGATGTCTATCTTCTTATGGTTAGGTTTCTTATCATACAAATCACATAAAGTTTTCCATGCAGTGTAGCTATGAGGAAAAATTTCAATATGTATGTAATTATATCAAGTACAATAGTATTTAATTACATATAGGGCCTTAGAATCATGTAGATTAAAAACATCAAGTTTGGATTATTCTATAGGTAATGTAAGATTTTTTTTTTACAACATGCCTTAGCTCATTAAAAATTATTAAAGCTTCCATCAAACATTACCAATCTAAATAATTGGAAATCGTTAATCTATCACCATGTGAAATAAAATTCTGACTCTTTGGCATCTTGAATTAAATTAAGTGTGACAAATAAATGTAAGTGAGACATAATTCAAAATAAGTGTGACAAATCAAAGAAGCAATACACTCACTGATTGCACTTTGTACAAGACAATGCTTCTATGGGGTTTTCCACTTTACCTCCATGTAGTGTAAAATAAAGGAGATTTTTGAAGGGTTTTTCACTTAACCTCACTAAAAAATCAAATTATTACACCATTATTTCACCAAAAATACACCCTTATTTTATCAAAAGCAAAAGAAACAAACTTCTATCACTTTTTGTAAGTAGTATTAATGCATTTACAATCAAGTATGCTTTTTACAACTTGCAAAGCATACATAAAAGATTTTAAAAAAGAATATTCACTTTAAAAATCATATAATAAATGGAAAATATTCTTCCAAAAATTATATTGTAACCCATGAACTCTTTCTTTCAAATCTCTACACAAAATTAGCCCTTCCAATTACTCTAAGAGCATTCACAGGCCATAAAGATAGAAATTTACATATAAGCTTGATTTTTAATCTATGTAAATAAAAAAAAGTTACTTGGGCATGGAAATTGATTTATCTAGAAATATTTTCAAGTAAAAAACCAAACACTTTGATCAAATTATGTGGGACCCACTCAAACCCTATGTTTTAAAAATTGAATTGAAAACTATGCAAAATGAAATATTTTTATTTTTCTTGACTTCCAATGCTTTTCTCAAAATTTCAATGCCATGGCTACTCTAAAAAAACTTATAAACTAATCTTCCACTGCAACCAGGCTATACAAATATGTACTAGGCTCTATTATTCTAGATTTACCATTGTTTGAGACTAATAAAAAAGATTTTGATGAAGACAATCTAGTTTTTGAGGAGCTAGGTGTTGAGGAGGTCATACAAGTTCAAGTATGGGATGTGCACCTCAAAAAAAATCTTGGATAACATCTTAGGGGAATTTGAATTCTAGATTTGATCTTTTAGTAGCTTAAACTCATCAAAAATTATTCAGATTGATTTTTTTTAAAAGAAGTCATACTGTATAATCAAAAAAGTTTCTAGGTTTGAAAAAAGCCATGGGTAGGAAAAAGGGTTTGAAAAATAATATATCATTAAATTATTCAAAATCATATCAAAGTATTCAAAAATGAAATATCTGAGTTATAAAAAAAAAAAGGAGTTGTTCCATGCACATGGCCATACAACATAGGCTTACCACACAAATTTACTCATAATCCAATATAAAATATTTGAAAATTTTAATACTTTGACAAATTTTAAAAGTATTAACCTTATTCCAAATTCATAAAGGGTATACCTTATACCACATGCATTTTTACAAAATTTTATTTCACATGAGGCTTTTTTATTTCCATGTAAAAAAAACTTTTCACCTTTGATTTCACCTAAATTCGCAATAATATTATAAACATGATTTGATACCACTGATAATACATAGACCAATTAGGTTAAATCTTGTGCCCACTAAGTGTGGGTCCACAAGTATTTTATTAATCTAAAAAAAAGCAAGTACGTAGAAAGGGTGAGAATATGTCATTAACCCTTTTTATAAAGCAAGAAATAAATACATAGGTTTCACCTCATATTGGTTAAAACCAACTAACTCTTACAACCAATTATTAATAGGAATGCAACCCATAAGGTAGTTTTATTTATTAACACAAATATAAATCTAAATTAATTTAGTCATAGAGGTGTCTTTATAAAAATAATCATACCCCATTTAAATTTATTTAAATTAACTTACCAAAATCCTAAGCTAAGTTAATGCTTTGGACCAAGTCCTAGCACAACCTCATATGACCTAATCAAGTCAAGAAGAGGGCTTGTTGAGTGAAGAAGGCTATAAGCCAGTTTGAGAGGGATAAAAGTGTATGAAGAGTTGAATAAGGATATCATCATTTGTTGTATGAGCAATAATGTATCCTCAATATGAAAAAAAAAGGTGTTTAAGTTGATATTGAGTCATCTAGGGGGTTATTTCCTCCTTGTAAGTGAGTGCTTGCTAAAGCCTAGTTGATTTGGTGTTTAGCTAGTTGGGATTCATGCTCCATGTGAAGTGGGTGCTTCACTAAATTTGATTTATGTCTTATAAGACTATATTCCATTTGTATATATTAGTGTGTTTTCTTCCCCTTGAGTTTTTTTTTGCATATGTGATATGTTCTTTTGTTTCATGCTTATGTGGATAGGTGTTATGCTTGATAGATCTATATGTTTGTTTGAATGTTTCATGATTGCTTAAGTGAGATTGTTAAGAATGTTTTTGAATACTAATTCACCCCCATCTTAGTCATTTTGCTTCCAACAAGATAAAAAAATATAAGATAAACTTTGTCAAAAACATTTATAAGATCCAAAGTCGAAATATAAAACATAACATAAACCCTAGTATTTGATCATGTTATGTCATATATGTCAACAACTACAAAAAATGCAACAATTAATAATTGTAGACACGTAAATTTATCACAAAACTTGTCTTTAATTTATTTTTGTATTAATTTACTTACATAGGTATTATCTTATGAATAAACACTTATGGTACACATTTGTTACATTTTTTCCTTTTCACTTTATAAATAATATTATATTATTCAATTATTTATTTTATTATATTTACACTTTTTCTTTGTGAAACTTTATGACTTGATTAACCCCTCCTTGAGTATTTTAAGTTTCCTATCCCATCTTCAAGTTATTTCAATTCCTTTTGAATCAACCCCTTGTGTGTACCACTAAGTTTAATTCAAATTCTAATATTTCCTATATGAAAAATTTTATTAGAAGGAATTTCATGACAATTAATATCATGTGTTGGCAATCATTCACACACTTTCAAAATCATATTCAAAGTTATAAATTTGCTTATGCTAATTGCTACAAATGCATTCTAAATTTCTATTGCATTTGCATGCTTGTGCCAAAGATGAAATAAGAGAACAAAAATATATATTTACATGATATATAATTCCTTTGAAGGGAGAACTACATTGGCTTGAGGCCTCCACTTTATGTAGGCAGTGTTTATATTATACAAGATTTTATAAGGATAGTTTAGTCATTTCCACTAACCCCATTTCCCCCCTTTATTATTTGATCTTTGTCTAGTGTATGTGTAGTAAACTATGGTTTAGATATTACAAGTTTATGCACACACACAACAAAGATTATGAAAGTGAAAATAAACATTATTAAATCCTCTACACCACTCAATCAAGTTTTAAATATCCATAGTTAAAGGAAAAAATTGATCAACATGGCAAGATCAAGTGTTGTACATGTCTGATTCTATCACTCATATCTTAAGCTCAAAATAGTCACTCATTATGAGGATATCAAGTTAAAATTAGTTTTCACAATTTAATTCAAATTTTTAACCTACAAAAAATTAGAAAGTATATCAAAACAAGATGAGCCTTCATCTATCCCTTTGCTTGGATTAGTGTACTTATTTAATTTCTTTTTCATGAAATGTTTTTTTTTAAATTGTATTATATTGTTTATTTTTTTCAATTTACCTAAAAATCAATATTATATCATTTTATCTAATTTAGGATTAGTATTACATTAATTCACATTTTAAATAAAATATTTGGTGAACTTGTGTTTTGTTTGAACATTATCAGTCACTAAGGTTCCCTTAGGGTTTCAAACGTATTTTTTAAATTTATAAAATTTTCTCTAGGGTTTCTACTTTTATTTATGATTTCCCCTCATTGGTGCAAAAAATAGAATTAATTTATCTTTTTCCCTAGGGTTTCACCCTCATATATTTGATAGGGTTTTGTGTTCATACATATATGATTTATTTTTCCTTAATTGGATCATTATTGACTCATGATATCTCAAATTTAAAATTATTCAAAGTCTTTTCATATTTATATTGATATAATAAGAAACATCTTTTTGTTTGCCACAATTTTGTATGTACTTTTAGTTTTGTATTTTACTATTTTTATTAAATATTGACATACAAGGTCAAAGAATTACCTCTTATTTAATAAATTTATGGTTTAGATTTATTTTGTGATGCTACTCAAGAACCTCTCTTTGATTCATAAAATGCATCCATTATTTATGATAATTATGGTTCTTTATTTGGAATATTCTAGGGATTCGCTTGTGAAATTCCATATTGTTTATTTCATTTCTGATCCATAATAGTTTAATTTTGAAATTAATCAGACTTTTTTTAATTCATGTTGATATAATCAGAAGACTTTTTTATTTTCATTCCTTCTTTATAAACTTTTTTGATTTTTCTACGTACTATTTTTTTTAAATCTTCACATAAAGAGCATAAGGGATACCTATTTTTAATATGAATCCTCTCTTAGATTTTTAAAATACCTAGCCAATATATTAAATTTATTATGCATGTTTTAGATTTTGTATTTAATATGACATCCTTTGATGCTCCTCATCCCTTATATTTTATACTTTTTCCCAATGTTATGCCATATGATTAATCTAATGCAAATAACTCAAAATCTCATACTTTTCATCCTCTAGATGGTATACTTTATGTAAATAATATACCACATGATTATTATCAAGAATGGACTAATGATGATTATTGTACAAATGATAGTGGTAATGAAAAATATGAGGAAAATGATTTTGAATGGAATTATTTTGATTATTATTATCATGAAGAAGAGATGGCACAATGTGATATTTTTGATACAAAAGGGAAAGGATATACTATATCTTCACCATCTTCTTTTTATCACCTTGTTGAGAAAGAGGACAATGATGATACAATCTAAAGATGTATTGCTTGAGAATACACCTAATTTATCTTTACCATTTTCTAGTACACTTCATCACATTAACTCTTATAAAACAAACATGCATAGGAGAAAAAAATAAATGCATAATTAAAAATTATGAATATACTACTCTTACATGCATAGATATTCCTCATAATGATGCAAATGTGTTAAAATTTGAGTGTACTTCTTTAAAAAATGATGAAAAATGTGAAACAATTTCTCCTTTGCTAGATGATTCACACATTGAAAGTAATTATGTTTCTCTTTCCTGAGATGATGCAAATGTTAACAAAACTAAAAATTCCTATTGTTTATTAGAAAATAAAAATATTACACAATGTGAAATTACTTCTCTTTCTCCTTATATAGATTATGTAAATACTACAAAATTTGGAAGCTCTTCTCTTTCTTTACCTCTCAATGGTGCAAATAGAATAAAACTTTAAGATTCCTCCTTTTTACTAGATGATTCAAACATAATAATCATTGAATGCACTTTTCTTTTTGATAAAAATGTTCTAAAAATTGATTCATTATTATTTACCTTCTCTTGATCATGAAAAAGTTGAATGTGATTCTTCCTTTCTCTCTCTAGAAAAATAATTAGATGTACTTAGGAAAAATTATTATTTATCTTCATCTAAAAATTCTTACAATAATTATAAATTTTCATTTTATTTTAAAAGTGATATAGTTTCTTATTTAAATACATCATGTGATATGAATGTTGCTTCATGTATTAAATATAACTTATGCAATGTGAACTTATTTAATGTTTATATATCATTTAATAATGTCAAATTAGAATGCAATGATAGTTTTAATGATTCCATTATCCATATGTTTCAAATATATGGTAAATTGCCACTCATAAGTGCATCTTTCCACACTTCAACCATTCTTAATAGTCACATTGTATCTATGAAGAGTGATATAAGAGATTGTAAATGATATTTATGAATTATATATCACCTCATTTATGTAAACTTGGAAAACTCAAACCTTCATTTTTCCTCTTAATAATATACCTTTTCAACTTTCACAAGTCTCTCATCTATTCTCTCTCTCTCTCTCTCTTATTCCCCTTGGCCTATCTCTTAATCTAAGTAGTCTTATGCTAATGATCCATGCCTTATATCTTACCTAGAATTCTTAAACCTTACTTATCTTATGCCTCTATAAGTTTTGATCTTGTTCCTATTTTCCTTCTCGCTAAAAACTTGTGTCCCAAAAAGACAACTACATCGATGTAGGTGTCACATTATAATGCAAGTGTATAGTGCCCTACATTCATATAATTTATAAATGAAATGTATCCTAATAGTCGACCTAAGTGTTATTCTGTGAGATATCCTCCTGATAGTAGTGGTATATATGCACAATGAGTCCTCATTCTAAACTCACCTAACATAGACCTAGAATGCATACAAAAGACCATTAAATTAAAAAAATATTTCCTATCTTTTCTTATGCTCATATCAATCATAAGAACAACACAACTACATGTTTAAATTACTTAAGGTGTAGAACAAGAGCCCAATTTTCCAAGTTACAAGATAAGTCACTATTCTACTTATTTTTCACATATTTCATCCTTGTGCAAATATAAGCTAGCACATTAGGGGAGAAATAAATTAGTTTAATGCCCTATTTAGAGCAGTATCTATGTAAGTAGCACCCACTAATAAATGGGTATTTAGGGTTATCTTCACACCGTGAGTCCACTAATACATTTTTACCAAGGTCATTATGAAGATGAATAACTAGGGTTTTATCATTTGATATGGAGTGATAATCTATGAATTAGATCTGAATACACCAAAGTGAAGGTGACAATTAACTTAGAAGACTCCAAGTGGTCACATTTAGTTCTAGTAGGTATTCCATATTAGACACTTGTATATGATCTAGTCACTAGCATTGATGTAACTATCCCTGGTTGATGCACGTGTCTATAACTATAGAGGCACTTAATCCAAAATTTAATGATTGTTACATAATTCTCTTCTAGTTTACTTCCTTATTGTTTCATTTCCAAATATATATTATCATCAAAACTAGTTAAGAATATTACTTCTTTGTCATTATAATATCTAACATAGTTGTAATTTATATTTTTAGAATGTTTCAAAATAATAAATTCAATACATTTTTTATCTGAGTTTTATAATTAATTAACCTACTTAGATTATTTTATCACCCTTGCACTTATTTATTTAGATATTCTTAACCCTATTTACCTAATAATAGAGGTTGATATGAGTCAATCTCTACTTAAAGGATATGATGTGAATGCTTATTATGACTATCACCAAGTACCATCACATTCTAAAAACAAATGTTTTAGCTTGAAGCATAATATCCTTGACCTTATCGATGACCAAAAGATTACATTTTATGATCCTCCAAAGGAATCAAGTTCACAACCTAGTAATCACCAAAAATACAAGATATTTAGAAATCCTTTAAAATACATTTCTAAGAAGGATGTAGAAGTGAAAATATTTTATAATGCACATCCTCCTCCACCACATTATGACTATCCACTAGATGGTATTATTGGTACCTATACATGGTATAAACCTCATATGGTTTAGAGACATTAATTTTTGATGACATTGAGATCAAGCATGATGACTCTGATCTTAATTATTTATTCATTTGAGCATATCTTTATCACCATCCTATATGAATTTTTAATATGTATAATGGTGCAAGTGATCATATTTACACCATGACATTACTTACATACTTATGTTATACTCATCATCATTTACACCCTTCTACTAGATTAGTTAGAGCATTTGATGGGACCTCACAACAGGTTCTTGGTGATATTGACTTACCTTTATAGGTAGATCCCACACATTTCATTACTACATTTTCAATTATACCTTCCATGAGTGTCTTGATATGTTATTGGGATTCCCTTGGATACATACTTTTCAATCAGTACCTTATATAGTTTGTGGTTGTATTAAATACATTCATGTCAATCAGGTAATTACAATTTTCATAGTTCCATATGAGCATCCTTTTTAATAAGATAACTTTATACCTAAGTAATTAATTATCAAGTTTACTAAGTCTAATCCACTTCAAAAGGGTAAGCAATAGGCATTCTAATTTACTAGGTGGCTAGTACTTGAGAGACCATTGGTTCAGAGACATAAAGTGGATTTCATGGAATTTTCATCTACTACACACCATATTGAAATGTCTAGAACACCCACACATGTTCCTATCACTATTATTATAGATAACCTCAGATCATTAAATAATGGGTTTCATTAATACCTATTACTATTATAATTTCATCACAACCATAAAGTCCTATTGTAAATATGTAGAGCATCATAAATGTTGTGGTGATAGATATTGTACCTATGCATGTTTCTTGGTAGTACCACAAATTTATGTCACCAAGTACCGAGTGGGGAGATACCTATGATAATCCATTGGATGATATCATAGAGTAGTCTCTTCATATAATTAAAAATATATATACCAAAAAAATTAAAAAAATTAAAAAATACAAAAATATTTTATGCATATACATATTATTTGGATCCTTGAAATATATGTGTTAGTCTCATGTTACTAGATAATATATCAGTTAATTTTGCATACGCATTTGTTTCACCCTTCTAGTTGAGTGTGATAAGGGCATACACATATACATGATCTATGTACCTATAGATGGTGGGTGTTTCCTCTTCTCTTATTATCGATATGTTGGAGGCATACACCTTTTATAATCATGATACTTTTAGGTTATATCATTCTATGGTCACTTTACATTATCATGTTTGAGATAATATGTACTTACACATACCTTTATTCATGGTTATATATTTTAAAGTGTACTTGATGTGTTATACACTTAAAACATTTTAAATAAAACATTGGATCCATGGGCTACTATGACATGATTATGTTGGTTGCTTATCCTTTCATTTATGCACTTCCTTGAGTGTCTTGCCTTGTTATTGTCTTTTTGTTGAGCATTTGAATATGCTCCATTGTTTGCATCCCTCATGCCTTTATTTTCTTCTCTGATGTTTGATATTTCATTGACTATTATATGGACATTTTAATATGTAATTATTTCTTTTGTATAAAATCAACTAATTCATGTCCATTCGATTGTGTGGCATTTATACATACCCCTTGTTTATAGTCTCCTTGGAACATTATTTGTTGATTTAATTTTGAGTGATCTTGTGTGTGTTTGTAATTATTTATTGATCGTGTATTATTACTATATAGACATTGTCATTATATTTATCATGAATTTTAGGCCTTGATGTGATCATATTCTATTTACTTAAATGATACATTTACCTAGATAGGTTCTCCTCTATGCTACATGGTTCATTTGCAAGTATATGGTTATTTTAACCTTTTGAGGTGAGGTAACTACCAATTTTTTTCCCTCACCTCAAAATTGGGGCATGTCATAGAGGCATGACTTCCACATTAATTCATAGATTCAAATCATAGTGGGGTGATGTTTTGGAAACATGTACTCCACACTTATCATAGTTTTAGATTCAATTGGGGGCACGTTTTAAAAATGCATTCTCCACACTTATTGAGTATTCATTATACATAGATTAGAGTGGGAGCATATTTTGGAAACATGTCCTCAACATTGGCACTTATATAATTTTTCATATTTATCCATATATAGTGGGACCATGATTTGGAATCATGTTTTCCACACTTAACAATTTCAAATTAGCCAAATTGTATATTTATATTATTTAAACACATATTTGTGGTATAATTCTATAAATTGGTACCATTATTATATGAATTTTTAACATGAGACCTATATAAGGTGCATATGATATGTAATGTGTGCCTAATATTATGAAATTAAATAATTTATAGATTCTAAACACTTTCAGGGACTGTCACCAGCCATTAGGTTGGAGTCTTACCAACTATATTGAGCCAATCTACTATAGTAGTTGGTTCAATTTTGGTATGATTTAGGTGATTAAGTATATCAATATTTTCAATTTTATAGGTTGGAATTTATTACATCATTCATCCTAACTAGTTTTATAGTATGAGTTGACTTAGTTCACTCACACTCACTAGGTTATAAGTATGATTAGGTTACACGGTTGAGTTAATCTCAGTTTTTGGGTGGAAACCACCTTTTATCCAAGGTCAGGAATATGTGTCCTCAAATATCTCTCTATCTCTTTAGATGCATCCACACTCTAGATTCATATTTGTCATAATCTTAGTTGTAATGATTCATAATAATATATATTTTGAATCAAATTTCCAAAATGAAAGATGATTTCATTGATACACAAGTCTATTCCTAAATTTTACTCTCTTTCAATTTCAATCATTTCAATACTTTCTATTTCAGATTATATGCTTTAATTAAATAATTTTAGCATATGTTAGCATAATAAATTTAGTATATGTTCTATCTGAGTTTTTTAATTAATTAGTCTTATATATATATATATATATATATATATATATATATATATATATATATATATATATATATATATATATATATATATATATATATATATATCACCCTTGTGCTTATTCATTTTTATATTCTTATTCCTATATACCACATAATATGATCCTCATTTAAATTTAGGGTTAGACATTTAGTGTACCCAATTCATTTGCATGAAATTATTTTTGATTCATAAGGTTTTCATTTAGCTAGGGATTCATATTGATGTAATTTTATATTTATTATTTAAATTACTTTGTATGAAACCAAGGTGTAGCCCTACATTGGGTGGTGTGCCTATTGAACACATTTAGCTTCCTCTCTGACCACCCAAGATGTTTCAAAATCATGATGCACATCATCTTATAGATCATGTTTATACTGATGTTGAGAATGATCGTGATGATGAGGTTATTATAATAAAATATTTTGATAATGAAAACCATGAGTTTAATGAAAATAATGAATATGATAAAATAGACCATCTACAAATGCAAGGCATTGCATTATTTTTTGAGAGTATTAATCAAAATACTGAGGACTTCAGTGAGATCCTTATGACTATATTGGAAACTAAAAGGTCAAAATACATAAATGAAAAATCTCACCCCTTGGATACTTTGTTGATTTTTACATCTAATGGGGGCATGGCTTATGTGTTCACACCATTTTTACCTATGTATGAAAATGTTTTGCTACATATGCAATGGAAGTAACAAATGCTTCAACCCAGATAGTGGTTTCAATGTCTATCTTTACCATGTTTACAACTCCCTTGGTGAATACTCAAATTCCAAATTTAAATCTTAATGGATTAAAAATTCAAATGCTCCTCCAAGTTATAAATAACTTGAAGGAAAAGGTTTTCAATATTGGGAAAAAGGTTTTAAAATCTCCTCGTGCCATTGACTATGAATATGTGTTACATAATCTACTTGCACTTGAGATATATTTGCACCCTTTATCAATAGGTTTTGTTGTACCTATTTTAACATTTTATAATGACAAGGATTATCTTGAGAAACATCTTTGATCTTTCTATGTAGCATTCTTGGATTATGCCTCTATTGATAAGCATTTGACCAAATTATTTATGAGGAGCTTTTAGGACTATGATTTTAAGTGGTTTTATGATTTTAAATCATTAAAAACACTCACATAACATTTTTTAACACACTTTTCCATTAATATTTTTAAAAATATTTCCAATGCCCAAATTGGAAAAATCAAACAAGGAACCAATGGACCTATTAATGAATATGTTTTGAGGTAAAAATCAATGTTCACTAAAATTATCAATGATATTGTAGATAAATAAATTAAATAAATATTCAATCAAAGTTTACTTACTCATTTACATGAGTTCATTAGCTTTAAAAAGTTTTAATATTTTGATGACTTATGCCATGTTATTCAGAATGGTGAAATGAATCTTATTTCATTAAAGAAGGTTAATTATTTATAAAACATGCCATCTACATCTACAACCAATTAAATTTTTAAAATTAAACTAAGCTACAAGGTTTAACCTCTTGATCACCATGGTTAATGCAGCTTCATGACAGCCTAATTAGCTTATTTTATTTAACACACCAAAGAGATAGTTATCATTCTTAGTTGATCATCCATCTTTATTACTCACATGGTTAGTTGATTTTTAGATTATATCTCTCCCTCATCCTATATAGGTTGATATGAGTCAACTTTTACCCAAAATATTGGATGTAAATGTTTATTGTGATTATCACTAGGGACTAGGGCATTCTAAAAATAAATGTTTTACCTTGAAGCATAAGATATAGGACCTTATCAATGACCAAAATATTACATTTTATGATCCTCCAAATAAATCAAGATCATAACTTGATGATCACCATAAATATAATATATTTAAAATTCCTTTGCAATACCATTCTAAGAAGGATGTGGAGGTGTAAATGGTATATAATGCACATCCTCCTCCATCAAACTATGATCACCCACTAGATGGGATTATAGGTACCTATACATAACATAAACCTCCTATGGTTCAAATACCTTCCATTAATTTTGATGATAGTGAGATTAATGATGATGACTCTGATCTTCATTATTTATTTATTTGAACATAACTTGATCACTAGCCTATACACAGTGTTATGATTGATAATGTTTCAAGTGCAAAAATTTGTACCATGACATTATTTACACACTTAAGTTATGCTCATCATGATTTACACCCTTCTAATAGATCAGTTAGAGCATTCAATGGGACCTCATTGCAAGTTCTTGGTGAGATTGACTTACCTTTATACGTGGGTCCCTCACATCTAGTTAATAAATTTTTATTTATGCCTTCCATTGGTGTCAATGATATATTATTGGGACACCCTTGTATAAATAATATTTGAGTGGTATGTTCTATCATGAATCAATGTGTTAAATACATTCATGCTAACCAGGGAATTATAGCTTCTAGAGTTCTAGAGGAACATCTTCTTGAACAACAAAAAATTATAACCAAGAAGTTAATTATCAATTCTGATTAAGTTAATCCACCAAAAAAGATTAAGCAATAGGAAATCCCCTTTACTATGTGACTAGTACTTGAGAAATCATTACATCAGAGACATATTGTGGATTTCATAGAATATTCATCTAAAATATACCATATTCAAATATATATAGCACCCACACCAATTCCTATCACTATTAGTCCAAATAAATCTTAGAACACTCAACGATAGGTTCCATGAACCCATATTACTACTAATATTTCTTCATATCCATAGAGTCCCATTACACATATGCCGAGCATCCTATAATGATAAATATTGCACCTATGCATGCTCCTAGGTAGTACTACCAATTTATGGCATTGGGTACTAAGTGGGGAGATACCTATGAGCATCCATTTAATGAGAATCTTATAGGGTAGTCTCTTCATATATTCCAAAAAATATATACTAAAAAATAAAAAATATTCAAACTTCTAAAAATATTTCTAGCATTTACATATTCTTTGGCTCCTTGGAATCTATGTGTTTACTCCATGGGTAAGTGCACAAACTTCGGGGACAAAAAGTGACCTCCACGTGTGTTATGACTATTTTTCACACCCACTCATATTTTTTTAAGCTAATACATTCCTACCATAGAGATGATTTAGTCATGAAATTTAAAACTGTGTCGGGGACCTAGTCAATTAGTAGTAGATTTGGATGCATATTTTCAATTATGAATTGATGATGATTGGTTTATAAATTCATTTTTATATTTAAGTGGTTTTGAAGAACATAAATAGATAAATTAATAAAATATGCATATGTATGTTGTCATTTTTGAGATATTTTTTATTAGTCATTTTACTTTTCAGTCCATGATCATATTACAATTCAACATTTTTAGTTTGGTATGGTTTCACTTTGTGTGGTTTCAAATTTGGAATCATATATATTTGGTATGATATTTTTAGATATCTATTTGATCTCAATAAATGTGGATTATTATAACAACTTCTAGATTATACTTTTGATTATGGTAAATTGAGTAGATTATGGTGACTATTTGGTATACATGGATAATGTGATACTTGGTTTGAAACATATAAGAGTGGTATAATATTTGTTATTTTATAACCTTATAAGTTTTATTTTTGAATTTTGAATCCCTAATTATTGAAATTTGACAAGACACTATATTTGTGGTTAAATACATCATTTCATTTATTTTGGAAATCAAATGAGTTATGAGTTTGAAAATGGACCTCAATCGGGAAGAATTAAGTCATAAGGAAGATAAATTAGAAGCAATGCAATTCATTTTCAAATACAATTATGATTATTTTATATATCCAATTGAGGTCTCACATTCATTTCTTGTGATATAATGGAAATTTGAAATTATTGACATATTGAAGTTGGTTTGATATAAATAATCAAAGGATCCTAAAGTTATAAATATAGTTCCTTTATTTGGCTTAAAGTTCTTGATTTAAATATTAACTAACCTAAGGTAATAATTTATTTTAAAATTCTAATCATCTTGAGACTTATGCTTTTGAAGATCATAACCTAAGATCATTGTTTCTAAGTTTGAAATAATACAACTTGGGCCATAGTGGTTTCAAATGTTTTTATCTAATTCAATATATTAATGGCATAAATTTCAAAGGATATAAGGTTGGTGATTGTAAAGGTGATATGTATGATTTTGTTTCAAGTCATGAATTCTCTTGATGTGGGATGTCTACTTGGTGAGTTGGCATTCGAATCACCAATCCATTTGATAATCTATCGAAGCACATTAAACTAGAAAAAGAGTTAATGCAAGGGTATATTCGATGATGTTTCGAAATATGCTAAGATCTTTGGTAGTTTTAAAAGTAAATGCAAGAGTACATGCCTCAAAATGTGGAAGTTGGTAAAATGTTAGTAGGAGAATTAGTGATTGATAAGTTTGATCATGTTGATAACAAAGTTATAAAAATTGATAAGTACATCCTCGGTTGAAAAGATCCAATGATAAATGGGCACCTAGACAAGGTAGTTATGGTGGAGGGTGGCAATTACAAATAGTTTTATTTTCATTATGTTTAGTCATTCTTGAAGCATTCTCATGGAAAGAAAACTTTTTTAGTTTTATTCTTGGAGTTATAGGTGACTTTGTGAAGGAAATCTTGTTTGAAAAAGACATATCCATGTATACTATGAAAAAATGAACAAGTTGTTGAAAAGCTTTGAGTTATTTTCAAATATTTTTTCCATTTTATTAAAATAATATGATATCAATCTGCATGTGTTGGAATTTTGTTATTAAATTTGTGCATGATGTTTTAGAATTTAAGAAAGTCCATGGTTATTTGGTTATCTCTTCCGTGCATGATATTTTTGGATAAATGACTTTAGTTTTAACAAAAGACAAGGTAACAATTTGTTGCTTTACCAGTTGGTTTTGGGTATGATCTTATTGAATAGTTTGGGGATTTATTTTTCAATATTCTTCCAATTTTGGCTTTCTCTGAGTTATATAAAATGTTATGGTTTCAAAAATATTATTTACAATTTTAGAGGCCTCATTTCAACCTTGATTTTATATAGATGAGCTCCATACATTTATTTTGTGGATATATTTTTAAGGGTTTTGAATAAAATGGTGTTATGTCATAAATACATGAAAAAGAGATTATGTTCAAGAATACAAATATAATTTTTTAGTAACAGCTTTCTTTGGTTTTATGTATTCATCAGTTTTAAGGAAATACTGCATGGGTATGTTTCAAAAATATAATCTATTTATTATCATCTTAGAAAATAATGGAAGTTTGTGGAAGTATTTTCGTCGACAAATTTAAGTTGCATATATGTTGTTTTATCGACATAGAACTATATGCTTTTGATTCATTAAAAAAAATAACACAAGTGTAAAGTAATAATTTATAGGTTCCAATCGATATGATTTTAAAGATATATTTGGACATACAAGGTTTTGTTCTGAGTTTTGGTTATGTTTAATATTGTGATATAGTTTGAAGCATGTTAGTTGAAGTTTTGGGAATCATTTTGAACCATGCTTAGAGTTTTGATGTGAGATATTTTTGGAAAGAATATATAGAATGTAAGCCATGATATAGAGAGGTTATCAGAAGATGGTTTGAACATATTAATGTGATTATATTTTACTATGATTGAAACTATATCTTGCATGTACTAGTTTTAGTTTTAAAACTTTATTTTGAAGGATAATTCTATATTTGAAGAATAGTGTGCTGAATTCAAAAAATAATGAAGGTTTTTTTTATTCTGCACCTCAGTCTTGAGGATTCTAGGTTTTGTTTTGAAGGTAAATGTTGAAATAATAGTCATTTAAAAAGCTGAGATAGGTGTATATATTTTTAGAAAGACATTAGGGTTTAATTTGAGGTTTTTGGAAATATATTTTGTATATTTTAGATATTCATTAAATTGAAATATGATAATAAAAAAACATGTGGTTTTGCAGGAAAGATATTTTCTTGAATAAGAGACATTATAGTTGTAGAAAACTATAATTTACAAAATAATTTTTGTTTAAAGTTTGTATTTAGTATCTTATTTGATTATAACTAATTGATATAGTTACAGTTTGAAGATGAATAATAAAAATTGACATTACTAAATAATTGATTTAAAATTTTATGCAAGTTTGTTTGACAAGATATATATGTGATTTCATATTCATAATAAAGACAAAGTTTAAAGGAGTATAGTAGATAAAATTGTGATAATATAATTTTATTTCAAAATTTTAGATAGATTCTTAAGGGATACTTCTAATGGAAATAAATTCAATATTTTAAAACATTAATATAGTTGAAATATTTTTAGTTTATGCAGTCAAAGTAGTTCAAAATTATTGATATGTGACTGTGTGTATAAAGTATAGATTTTTTTAATCTTCAATATGTACATGTTGATTTTCATATTATATATGAGATGTTTGGATGGGATCATCCTAGGTCAAGTAGGAGAAATGATGATAGAGGTAAGGGTCAAAATGTATATAATGTAAACCAAGAGAACCCAAATAGAAATTTCCCCAGGGGTGTTTTTAGGGCTAGGAGATTTAGATTTAGATTTCATAGAGGTGCTAGGATGTACATTCACTTTGATACAACAAACCCTAAGTTTTGGAATGTCTTAATAATCTAATTTTTAATCTAGAAAACAATAGGGGCAATAGGGGAAACCAAAAATTTTATGGAGGTTTGGTACTAGGACTCCTTCCCACAAAAGTTCCTCTCACCATTTGCAAAGCAATCCACATCATTTACCAATCCAATCACCCACTCTTGAAGTAATTTAGCCTATTATTAAACCATAACCTATTCATGGAACCACTCAACTTAATATTGAAATATCCCATGCCAAAATATTTTTTAATCTTGATCTTCCTTCAATTTCTAATGAGCCTTCATCTTCTCATAGGGAGCCTATTTTGGGATGTAGGAAACTAAGTTTAACATCTTCTTGTATGGAACCTATTATGGGATGCAATAAGTTAATTTTAGAGAAGCCTATTTTAGCTGGTAGAAAATGTATATTGGAGATCAATTATCCTACTTTAGATAAATATCAGATAGTTAGAATGATATTAATATGCTTGTTGAAGTCAGAGTGCTCAAATGGATTAAACTAGAAATTGATGATCCCTTTATTGATTCAGGTACTAATATAGTTCATCTTTTATCTATTGAAATGGAGTACATGAAAGTGTAAATGAACTGGGGAAACCTATAATTTAATTACTTTCAAATTTTGATGATTATTAGATGTCTAAGGGATAGACTTTTTTTTCAATTGAACTTTAGTTGGTACAATTATATACTTTTAGACTTGATACTTTAACTTTTAGTTTTGATATTTTGGTGATGATATTTTAGAAAGTGTAAACCACACACACACACACACACACACACACACACACACACACACACACACACACATATGCCTAAGTTAATTTTGGAATATGCATTATGGTTGATATAAATAGGAATTTCATAAACTTTGATTTATCTATTTTTATTGATTTATTTTATTATATTTTATTATTAATTGATATGGATCCCCACCCATTAAGATATTACTTGGTAATCAACCCAAAAACTATCAAGCCAATAAAATTACCAATAAGCCAATATCTGAAATAATGACTTAGAATTGATTCATATTGAATGAATTGAAATATTTAAAAACCCAAACCATGCTTAAATAAACCTAAACTCATAATTTATAGTTGACATGTATAAATTTGAAAAAACTAAAATCTAAAAATAAACGCTTATTTTTAGCAGTCACTATTTATAGTAAGTTTCACATGCAATTACATATAGCTCTAAAATTTTCCTAAATAACCTAAATGATAAAATTATCCTATGAGATGAAAATCAACTAAATTTTGTATCTATATCTAAAAATATATAATTTCTAAAAATAAAAAATTCTAAAAAAAATCATTAAACATTAATTTTAAACACTCAGATGATCATGTTTGGCCTCCAAAAAATATTGAAAATAGTTCTAAGTGGATATATCATCTTAGGTGAGCATCTAAATTTATGAGATGGTTGTTTTTGCATGTGTAAGATCTCAAATAGAGCTACAGGTCAAAATTTATGGCCACATCATTCTCCTCTGGTTCAAAACAACTCAGCTCTTGCAAGTTGGCATCATTATACTACTACCATTTTTTGTTGTCAATATTATTTAGCTATAATTATGTAATCCAAGTTTTGTATTCTTTTTTCAATCCTTTCCACTACACCAAATACCTATTATAATTCCCTTGCCTTGTGATTAATGTCTTCATATCCAAAACTTGCACTATTTTTTCTTTCTTCTTCTTTAGAACATGTTGTTCCCAATTTACTTCTTCATCTTTGTCACCTTCACCATATTATCCATGGAAATCATATCAATATGAAACATTAAATACTATAGATATATCAAAATTATGTGGTAAACTCATCTCATAAGCATTGTGATTGATTTTCTTCAAAATTCTACATGGTCTAATTTTATTGTAGTTCAACTTGTTTTATGTGCCTTTTGAAAGTATTTCTTTCCTCAAATAAACCACTACAAAATCTCCTTCTTCAAATAACTTTGATCTTCTTCTAACATCCATTTTTGTATTATATTTCTCATTACTTTCTTGTAACTTTCTTCTTACTCCTTGCAATTAATGCATATGCTCCACAAATGCTTCTGCATCATCACTAATTTGATCTACAATTGGTAATTTTACCAAATATAAAATACCTATAGGATTTATCCCATAAACAATCTTAAATTATGACTTTCCTATTGATCTATTCACTAAACTATTATATGCAAACTTATCTTGTGGTAAATCCAAATCTCATTGCTTGGGCTTCTCTCCCACTATGCATCTTAATAAATTTCCCAAGATCTTATTCACAACTTATATTTTTCCATCTATTTTTATGTGATATGCACTATTGGATTTTATTTTAGTACCCATATTCATCCACAAATTCCTCCAAAAATGACTTAGAAATTTTGTGTCCCTATATGAAGTCATAGTTTTGTCTCATAATATCCTTAAAAAATAATTTTGTATCTCTATTGGAACCATTGATTTTATTACATGCAATGAAACCAACCATTTTATAAAATATGTCTACAATAAAAAAATTGAATCATTACCTCTTTGTGTGTTTAGTAATGCCAACATGAAATCCATAATCAAATTTGTCCATGGTCCTCTTAAAGCTGATAATGGCATATATAATCCAGTATTTTGCACATGCACTTTAGCCACCTGACATATTTTGTACCTTGAAACATACCTTGTCACATATCTCTTCATCTTTGGCCAAAAAAACTTTTCCTCCACCAAATCTATTATCTTCATCTTACCAAAATATCCAACCAAACTACCACTATGTAATTCTCTTATTATATTATCTCATAGAGACCCAATTGGAATGCACAATTGTTTATCTTTAAAGAGATAACCTTATTATATAAGATACTCATCATGAATATCATATATCCTACCTGTTAATGGATTACTGCACTACTCAACTGTCTCACCAAAATATGGATTAGTATCATATAATTCTTTGCTAGTTTCAAATCCAACTACTTCACTCACCATAGTAGTTAATAATGCTACTCTCCTACTCAACACATCATCAACTTGATTATATTTTCTTGATTTATGCTTCAACACAAAAGTATACCCCTACAAGAAAGAAACCTACTTTGCATGCCTATTATTCAACTTTTTTTGTGTACTCACATACTTCAAATCCTCATGATATGTAAATAGTATAAACTCATTAGGCACTAGATAATGCCTCCAATTTATTAATGCTTGTATAATTGCATAGAGTTCAAAATCATAATTAGAATAATTTGTCCTTACATCATTCAAATTCTCACTGAAATATGTTATTGGCTTTCCTTCTTGACTCAACACCACCAATTCCCACAAATGAAGCATCATAATCAACCTCAAATACTTTGATAAAATTTGGTAATGATAAAATTGGTCTTTTCATAATCTTCTTCTTCAAAAATTCAAAACTTTCTATGGCTTATCTAGTCCATGAAAATTCTTTCCCTCTCATGCAATCTATAATTGGTGACACAATTCTACTAAATTTTTTAATAATTTTTATGTAAAAACTTGCCAAACCATGGAAACTTCTCACCTCTATAATGTTTCTTGAAATAGGCCATTAAATAATTATATTTATCTTTTATTCATCCATTTTCACACCATCTATTGAAACAACAAATCCCAAAAATACCAAACTATTCTACATAAACCTGTACTTCTTCAAATTTACATACAACTTTCTTTTCTTAACAAATCTAGTACCATTCTCAAATTATCTAAGTGTTCTTACTTAGTCTTACTGAATAACAAAATATCATCAAAATAAACAACCAAAAACTTACCAGTATATTCTCATAGCACTATTTTCATCACCGTCTTTAATGAGCTAGGTGCATTAGATAATCTGAAGGGCATCACCATCCACTCATATAAGTCATCCATGGTCTTGAATGTAGTTTTTCACTCATCTCCTTCATGAATTCAAATCTGATAATAACCACTTCTTATATCAATCTTGGTAAAATATTTTGCTCCTATAAGAACATCCATCATATCATCTAAATGAGGTGTAGGAAACCTATAATTTATTGTAATTTTGTTAATTTATCTACTATCCACACACATTCTCCATCCTCCATATTTATTTGGAGTTATCAATGTTGGTGTTGCACATGGACTAATACTCTCCCTTATCACCTTATTCCTTAGCAATTCAATAACCTATTTATTTAATTTTGTATATTATATTAGACTCATCCTATATGTTTCTTGATTGGGTAGAGTTGATCCTAGAATAAAATCAATGTGATGTTGTATATCTCTCTTCAGTGATAAACCATTTGGTAACTCATCAAGAATAATATCTACATATTCTTTCAACACTCTTACTACTTTTGTTGGAATTGGTCCCATTTTTATTTCTTCATTCTTTGCTACTAATTCATAACAACCTACTACCTTCATATCTTAGATAAATTCTTTAGTAGAGAGCATGATTTCTGTCTTCTCTTCCTTTTTAAGAGATAATAAAACTACTTTTGTACCACCTTTCCAAAAAGTAGGTGTTCTTTACTCCATCATGAATTACTTTTTTGTCAAATTGTCATGGTCTCCCTAATAACACATGGCATTCATCCATCAAAATAAATCACACCATATTTCATCATTATAACTTTGTCCTATATAAAACTTGATTAAGTACCTTTTATGTATTGTAACTTCATTCCCTTTCTTAAACCATGACATCTGATAAGGATTAGGATGATTTTCACATTGTAAATTTAGTTTCTCTATCATTTTTTTAGAAACCATATTTTTACAACTACCACCTTATATAATTACTTTAAATACCTTTCCACCTGAAGTACATCTTGTTCAAATAATATTTAATCACAGCCATGTATCACGACTTTATTTATTCTGTACTTGTTCTTTCTTTGGAGTGATCATGGTTCTTCTCATCATGATATTCTCTCCAACATTTGTTGGTGTAACTTCAATATTCTGCTCTTTTATTTCATCCTTAACTAGATTTACTCTTAAGTGATCTTATTACCTTATTTCTTTATCATGATAGTTTAGACACTCAAATGATTTGTGCCCTTCTTCTCCACATCTATAATAAACATAAGATCTACAGTTATTCAGAAACCATGCTCTAGCACCACCATAACCTTGTCCTCTTTGACATTTTTGTCCTTTTTATTGGTATTGAAACCCTTGTCTATTATCATCCTACCTTTATGCACCATGTGATGATTCACCTATATTGGTATTAGACCCACCTCTGATGATATTAAACCCACCTTATCCCCTATTTGGATGGCATCCACCTCTTCTTGGACCAAGAGATGTTATTCTTAAATTATATCTATTTTATTTTTCTTCTGGCTTCAAAGCTAATTTATAAGCCTCCTCCATGCAAAGTATTCTATGCATGCTTAATTCATCTTGAATATAAAATTTAAAACCATTTACATACCTTGTAACCATCTTCTCTTTTGTTTCATCATGCTCCACTCATATGGAAAGCTTATAAAATTCATCTATATACTCTTGTATACTGTGATCTTTTGCCTCAAATTTTAAAATCTTTTGTATAGGGTTTGTGCATAATCCATAGGAAGAAAATTTTCCCTTAGATTCTTCTCTATCTTTTTATATGTATTAATCTTCTCTTTACCTTTCCTATATCTATCTTTCTATAGGTGATCCCACAAAATCATTGCATGACCTTTCAATTTTGTGCATACAAATTTTACCCTCTTGTCTTCTCTCATAGTCTTCCACTCAAAGAATTTATCCATGATATTTCTCCAATTTATCAACTCCTATGGTTTTAAACAACCTCCATAATCAAAAACATCAACCTTGATTCCTTCATTCCTTCCTTCCAAATCCTGAACCATCCTCTCTTCCATCGATGGTGGTCGCTCTTATTTTTATTCTTCTTCATCGTGATCTATGTCTTCTTCATGACCACCTTGTCTTCTCTATTGATTACTAATAACCTTGGTTAATTATTGAACTTACCTCTATATCTCTTGTATAGTATAGTTCATTTACATAATACCTCCTCATTCTCTTACCATGTCTTTCTCCTCCAAGATTCAAACTTGCTCTAATACTAGATAATGAATCCAAAAACTATCAAGATAATAAAATTACCAATAGACCAAGATTTGAAATATTAACTCATAATTTATTAATATTAAATGAATTTAAAAAATTATGAACCCACACCATGCTTAAATAAGTGTCAACTGGGAATTTAGAGTTGACATGTAAAAATTTGAAAAAACTAAAAGCCAAAAAAAATGCCTATTTTTTGTAGCCACTATTTATATTAAGTTTCACATGCAAGTGCATGCAGATCTAAATTTTTTTATATATATCCTAAATTCTAAAATTATCCTATGGAACAAAATTCAACTAAATTTGATGTCTGGATTTAAAAATATATAATTTCTAAAGATAGAAAATTCTTAAATAAATCATTAAACATTAATTTTAGACCCTCAGATGATCATATTTGGCCTCCAAAAAATATCAAAATAAACTCTAGGTAGACAGCAAGGTTTAAGTAAGTATCAAATTTTTTTAGATGATCGTTTTGGTGCATGAAAGAGCTCAAATAGATTTATGGGTCAAAAGTTATGGCCTCCAGAAGATTCACTTTTTTTCCTACATCACCTAATCTATAATCAAATACTTGATCTATTAAGACTTTTTAAGTCTTAATTAAACATATCATTAACTAATAATTGTTTATAATTAATTAACTTTTAAATTTCAATTAGTTAAGTTAAACTAATAACTAACTAAGGTTAGTTATAACTTATTTTTAAACTAATTTTGAAGCATAAAAGGGTATCAAAGATTCATTTGAAGGTGATAAACAACACAAATACTGAAGACTTATACATTTTTGAAGTCAATCATTTATCTTTCTTTTTTCTATGTAACTTATCTAAGATGGCATGACTTTTGCATATAGACCTAATGGTACTTTATCTAACGGTTGAGTAATTGCTTAGGCAACATAGGTATATCTAATTTTTATTATCATTTATAATAGAATATCTGAAGCCTGTCAAGTTTAATATATTTTGATGATTATTTTTTACAATATTATGCATAGAATCTAAATATTCAAATCGAATAATGATGAATATGTCATTATTTACAGCACATCATTGATCTATTTAATTGTAAAAGTTGACTTTCAAGATATTTGTAAAGAAAGAGGTTGGTTTTCTCAAATAAATTTGATCTATTTGCTAAGATGGTTCTCCTTTGGGACTTGCTAATTCTAATGTAGTTTATATTGACTCTAATTTTAATATAGTTTATTTTGTTTTGGAATAATATTAAATTAATCTAGTTTATATTTTTGTTTTTTAGATCTATTTGGTCTACTTATTTATTTATGTTTTCCTTAAGTCACTTTCTTCGATTTTTATCTTTGTCCACTTTATTTAAGTTAAATTTGTTTTCTTTGATTAGTTATTTCTTATAGTTTTAATATAGTTTAAGGTTTACTTATTAGACTTTACTAGACTTTACTTGAAGTTTTAGTTTCATTTTAGATTTTTTTATTAGACTTAGTTAGATTTAGATTAGATATTAGACTTATTAATCTTATTCTTAGATTCTTTAGTTTTATTAGCTTGTTAATTCCTTAGATTGTTAGATTATTTAGTTTAAGTTTTGTTTTAGATTAATTACTTAGTCTTTAGTCCTTTTATTTTTTAAATTACTTAGAATTTTAGAGTTAATTGTTTTATGGTTTATTATCTCTTTCCTTAGCTTAGTTGTTTTTTGTTTGTTTTCTTTTTGTTACTTTAATTAGATTATTGGTTGTTGTTTGTTGTGTTTCTTTATGTTAATTTATGCTTGAATATTGATTTGGTTGAAGATATTTTTAATTTGATTTATCTCAAATCTATCTTAATTATATTTTTAGTTTATTATTTTGAAGTTATTTGCAAGATATCATAGTAGAAATGAGATATTACTTTAAAATATCCTTTTACTAAATCAAATTTCTTTCCTTCAAGAGATTGTCTAATTCATAGGCCTTCTCTATCAGATAAGATAGATTAAAAATTCATATCTAAACTATTTCATTATTTGATAAAGTGAATTTATAAAATTATAATGGAATATGTTATATTTGATAATTTATTTATTATTTCTCAGATCATATAAAAAACCCTTCACATATTTAGGATCATAATTGAACTTTTATAACCTTACTATTAGATAGGTACTATTCTAAATTGTCCTTCATAATAGATGATAGGGTTGATTACTTGATAGTATAATTTTCATCATTAATAAATTTGATGACTCCATTGGGGATTGGTTTAGAAATCAAAAAAATTTAAGTTACATTTTCTTCTTTCTCATAGTACTTGGAAGATAACAACCTCCTATTATCCAACCTAGAATTGATATTGATGATGATCAAGTTGATGTTGAGTTTAATCTAATGTGTTATACATGGTATAATCATCATAAAAATCTTTAGCATGTCATTAAGGTCATAAACCAAGAAGAAGAAATTGTAGAATTTGAGATAGATTGATATTCTGAGAATCAACAAGACATTCTTAATAAAAAAAGAATTTGGGAGGATAGAGCTAGAGTCTTAGCTACTAATCCTAGGCCTATAACTTGTTTTATTTTTCATTATTTTCTATTTTATGAATTTATTTTGAATTATAAACTTGATGTTACAAATCTATAATTAAATCAATTTAATTAGGTTTGAGATAATCAATTTATTTAGGTAGAAACTACTGAAACTTCTAATGAGAGATCAAGAAAAAGTCAAAGAGAGAATATAGGATATGATTCATAGATTACAAAATAATAGAGATCAAGATGATATTAGTGAAGGTGAAGATGAAGAATATGCTCAAGCATAATAGCAGATAGTTTTAACTACATGGATTTCTACCAATCCAATTAATGCTAGAAATTATCATGGTAAGTTGCCTTCTCTTAAAATATTGAATATAATAAAGTTTTATGGTTTTAATGCACAATCTTAGGAAGATCATTTAGAATCATTTATATTAGTTTTTGATACTCTTGTTATAATGAATGAAATAATTTACTTAAGATTTTTTCTCAAACACTTGAAGGAAAATATTACCAATAATTTATTAGTTTACCTACCAAGGTTATCGATACATGAAAAGATATTGAAGATTAGCTAGATTTATCCTTTGCGAAATCTAAAAAAGATTTTTATCTAGTCAATGATCTTGTGAATTTTTCTCTCGATCCATGTGATACCATTTATCATTTTATTTTTAAGTTCACTAAGCTATGTCAAAAGATCCCACATGATCTTAGACCTTCTAAGAAGTTATCTAGACTTTATCTTTTTAATGTTTTACCTTTAAAATATAAAATGAATCTACAAAATAGATATATTATAAAATATGATAAAACTATAACATTCTATATTGAATATGAAAATAAACTTAAATTCATTGGGTTTATGGATAGGTCTTCTACATGTCTAAATTCAGATAATTCAAAAAATTTAAAAGGCATCTAAAGTCTAGGAAATGAGATGGTCACTTTTAAAATATAACTTAATGATAAAAATTCTTCATCAAATAAAAATAATAATGAAAATAAAAATTTAAAAGTTTTTTATTACTGCAATGTGTGTGAATTGGATCATGATCTAGATTTATGTGTTGTTCATAAGTTCAAAAAATCTCTTCAAGGGAAAGATCTTATATCTGAAGATCTAGAAAACAACATAAATGCTCTTAATGACCCATCAGTAAATGAATATGCTTATTTTGTGAATAATATAAATAAGGATTATAGTTCTTCTTAAAATAGTAAAATAGCAAACAATAATTCTTGTAATGATAAAGGAAAAATAGTTTAGAATAATGCAAGTAGTTTAGTTGATAATGTTGCTTAAAATATTCCTTTATCAAATGGTTATAATAATAGTCAATATCAACATTATAAGTCTAAAAATTTTAGATAAATTGATGATAAAAATTATAATATAATTGATGATTTACCTACAATTAAATCTTGGTTTTTATTATTATAGGCAGCTAGTCTTTCAGGGTAGCCTAATAAAATCAATGAAGCTATTAAGAATCCTAAAATTGATGTATGTTTATAAGGAGAAGATAATAATGAACATTCAATTGTTTATTCTCAAAATTATGATCCTTTTACATATTATATACCTCTTTTTTATGTTACAATTAAAATTGCTAATAAGGTAATCCATAATTGTATCTTAGATATATGTGCTTCAAAGAATATAATATCAAAATTTATTTTGAATAAATTAGGCATATCTTATAAAACTGAAAATAGGAAACTTATTGGATTTTATTGTAGACAAATTAAAATTTATGGTAAGTTTTTTGACATAGTCATTAGATTTCTCAAGATGAAATAGTAAGATGTATGACTAATGTCCAAGTGTTAGATATTCTTAGTAATTAAGCTATGTTATTAGGAAGAGATTGGTAAAAAATAACTGGGGCTTTTTTTGGAAGAGATATTACATAGATCCTTATTAATAATAAAATTGTTTTCATAAAAAGATAAGATTGATCAAGTTCATCTATTGAGTTATCTACTTATTCTATTATTTCCTATGTTGAGACAAGAATTAAAACTTATGAATTCCTATATTTAGATGAACCAAAAAATTAGCATGAAGAATTATTTGAAAATAATATTTTATGATCACTCTATTTTGATAGAGCTTGTCCTCAACAAGGTAGTGGTGTTTTAATTTATTTAATTTCTCTTATAGAAAAGGTTTTTAGTTACGCTTTCAAATTATCATTCAAAAATATTAATAATATTGTAGAATTTGAAGCTTTATGTTTAGGATTGGGAAAAGCCATAGAACTTAACATTAAGCATTTAGAAGTTTTTAGATATTTTGAATTGATTGTTAGACAAGTTTGTAAAATTTAAAAAACTAAACAAACTCATCTATATCATTACACATAAAAACTTTGGTCATTACATAAAATGTTTGAGGCATTTAACATCACTCATATTCTTAGAGAATATAATATCAAAGATGATAAGATCGTTATTTTTGCCTCTAACCCAACTCTAAGTGAGATTGAACCTACCATAGTTTTCTCTTATGCTAAAATTTTTCATCCTAAAATTTTTGATTTGAATGATAGTTGGATTGTTTTTAGTTGCAATTAACATATATATTTTTTCATTAATGGTAATTCTTTTGATCATGATGATTATATGCTAAATTATAGAGATTATTTGCAATTGAGTAATAAAAAATTACCTCCTAATTTAGTGAGTTTAACTTCTATGTTTTGACCAAATGATCAACCCAAAATTTTTATAACAGAAGAGCCTTCAAGGAGAATCCTAGGTGAAACTATTCCTATCAATTTAGGTATCGAAGAGGATCCAAAATATGTTTATTTATGAATTTAAATTACTACAAGTGATAAGGTTAAATTCATTAAATTATTTAAATAATTCATTGATGTGTTCTCTTGGATATATAAAGATCTTAAAAGCTATGATATGAATATTCTTAAACATGATATACCTATAAAACTAGGCATAAAGCCTATAAGATATAAAATAAGAAGAATTAGCCCTTTGTTAAATGACACCATTAACAAAGAGCTAGATAAGATGATTGATGTTGGTGTCATTTTCCCTGTAACATATTCTGAATGGGTAACTAATTTAGTGTTGGTTAGAAATGAAAATGGTGACATTATATTATATGTTGATTTTAGAGATTTGAATAAATCTAATGTTAAGAATAACTTTTCTCTATCAAGTATATATCAAATTTTACAAGTTGCAGGATCAAAAATGATGTCATTATTAGATAGTTTTTTTGGTTATAATCAAATTTTTGTAAATCTTGAAGATAGACATAAGACTATTTTTACTACTCATAGAGAAACTTTTTATTATAACAAAATGTCATTTGGATTAATAAATGCAAGAGCTACATTTCAAATAGCTATACATATTGACTTTAATGAATTGATTGGCATTATAATTTAGGTTTATCTAGATGATCTCATTATTCATTCTAAAAAATAAAAAATCATTTAGATCATCTTCATGAAGTGTTCACAAGATGTAGAAAGTATGGTATTTCTTTGAATCAAAATAAATCAATTTTTAGTATTATCGAGGGTAAGTTGTTAGGACACATTATTTCAAAAGATGTAATTTCTATAGATCCCAAATGTGTTAAATAAATTAAAGATTTACCACCTCCTAAAGATCAATCTAGCTTAAGGTCTTTCTTTGGTAAAATAAACTTTGTTAAGAAATTCATATAAAATTTTGATGATAACTCTAATCTTTTGCAATTATTACTTAATAAAGATAAAATTTATACTTGATATCAAAGTGTTAATTTAGCTTTTAATAGTGTCAAAGATACCATTTTAAGTGCTCCAATTTTACTATGAAAAAGGCTATTGGAGCTATGATCACTCAAGAATTTGAAAATAATGAAAAAAAACTAATTGATTACATAAGTCAAGTTTTACAATATGTTGAAACTAGGTGGCTCCTTATTGAAAAATTCATTTTCTCATTAGTTTCCTCTTAGATTGAATTTCATTTTTTATTAATGAGAAATAAAGTTTTTTTGTGATATAATGTGCATGTTGTTTCTTATATTTTAAAATAACCAACTATTCAACAAAGGCTTTCTAAGTGAATCTTACATATTCAAGAGTTTGACCTTGAATTCAAAACTTCTAAAACAATTAAAGGTAATGAATTAGCAAAACATTTAACTAAAAATGTTTTTTCATGTATTAATGTTTTAATTTTTTCAATTGATGATAAATTAAATGCAAAGCCTCTTTTAAAAACTATGAAGATTGGTTTTTTTTTTTTTTTAAATTAAGTTTGGTCTTGAGATGAATGAATGGGATTATATGTTAGCTAAAGATAATTGGTACCATGACTTAGTCTATTATTTTCAAAATTAGGCCTATCCTAATATTTTTAAAAAAAATCAAAGATGTTCCTTACGGTTAAAATATTTTAAAATTTTTTTGTTAGATTTTTTTGTTTTATTGAAATACAGATAGAATTTTATTGAGATGTCTTAAACATCATCAAAAAACAAAATGTTCTTAGAAGTTGTCATTAAGGAAATTGTGGTGGATATTACGCTACAAAAACTACTACCTATAAGATATTAAGAGAAGGATATTATTAGTCTACTTTGTTTCAAGTTGATTATAAGTTAGTTCATTCTTGTATGCCATGTCAATTATTTATTTGTAGAGATATGTTGCCTACAATACCTTTAAACCCTATCATTTTTGAAAAATATTTTACAAAATGAGTCATTGACTTTATTTTAGACATACTCCTACCTTAATTTTTTGGTCATATGTATATCCTAATAGCCATAGATTATTTCACTAAGTGGTCTGAGGCTAAAGCACTTAGGAATTCTATAACAGGTGAAGTCACCTCATTTTAAGAAAATTATATTTTCTTTAGATTTAGAGTTTCTTATGAAATCATTTATGATAATGGACCTCAATTTATTTCAAATAAATTTATAAAAAAATTGGGAAATATTTAATTATATCTAGTCATTCATCCAAATATTACCTTCAAGCTAATGGTCAAGATGAGTCAACAAATAAAAATTTGATTTCAATCATGAAAAAGTTAGTTTGTGACAATAAAAGGAATTGGAATTTTAAATTTTTTGAAGCTTTATGGGCTAACAGGACTATTGTTAAGGTAGTATCTAGTTATTCATCTTTTATGTTAGCATATGGATTTGAGGATACCTTGCCAATAGAACCTAATATTTATTCAACTAGAACTACTTCATAATATGTTGTTGAAGATATAAATTTTATTAAATAAATTAATAGCTCTTGATAAATCTAAAACAACATTACAGAAGTTAGAAAAATCTAACCAATAATTAAAAAAAAAATTTGATATGAAAGTTTATAATAGGAAGTTTAATGTTAGAGATTTAGTTTTATATTGAGATAAATCCGATGAATATCTTGGTAAACATCATCAATTTGATTCATTATGTCTTGGTCCTTATAAAATTGCCACTGTACTTGAAAATAATGCTTCTCATTTAAAATATCTTGAAAGAAATCAGGTTAATCAATTAATTATCATCATTTGAAGTTATTTCATTATTAGCTACTTTTTTTCGTTTCTTTGTTTTTTTCTTTATTTTTTGTTTTGTGCTTCGTTTGTTTGTTGTTTCTATTTGGTTTACTATTTTGTCTTGTTTTAATTTAATTTTGAAAAGGATCAATGAGGTTTACAAATAGATAAGTTTTACATTATGAAAGAAGAGTTCAAGGATGCTACAAAATTTTACTATAAGTATCAATTATTTTCAAATATTACTCTTTATAAATTTAATTTTCATTATAAATTAATAATGGATGATGAGCTATATCAATTTGTTGAAGTACTACTAAATTTTTAGATTTTGTACTTAAGAAATTTGTATTAGATTATGCATTGAGGCCAAACTTTCTTGTTATATCATTCTCTTTCGTCATGACATGCTAGCCAAATAATTCATCCCTTACTAAATTTCACTATTAAAGGGTTTCACATATAGCTGCTTGAGAAATGATTTTTTTGGATCACACTCTCAAGATTATGTTTTTTCAATAGGCAATTTGTTTGCTACGTAATTTAATTGCACAAAACTAACTATCAAGGTTACTAGTGTTATGCCTATTTTTCACACCTCCCTCCAAATTTTTCAAAGCTAATACTTTTCTACCATAGAGATGACTCAGTCATGAAATTTAAAACTATGTCGGGGACCCAATCAATTAGTAGTATATTTGGATGCATATTTTTAATTATGAATTGATGATCATTAGTTGATAAATTCATGGTTATATTTAAGTGGTTTTAAAAAGAATAAATGGATAAATGAATAAAATATGCATAAGTATGTTGTCATTTTTGAGATAATTTTGATTAGTCATTTTATTTTTTAATCCATGATCATATTACAATTTAGCATTTTTATTTTGGTTTCACTTTATGTAGGGTTTCAAATTAGAAATCATATATATTTGCTATGATATTTTTAGATATCTATTTGATATCAATAAATGAGGATTATCATAATAACATCTAGATTATACTTTCAGTTATGTAAATTGAGCAGTCTATGGTGACTATTTGGTATACATTTATAATGTGATACTTGGTTTGAAATAGATAAGATTGGTATATAATTGGTTATTTTTTAACCTTTTTAGTTCAATTTTTGAATTGATAAGTCATAATTATTGTAGTTTGATAAAACACTATATCTATGGTCAAATACATCATTTCATTCATTTTAGAAATCATATGAGTTCTGAGTTTGAAAATGGACCTCAATCAAGCAAAATTTAGTCATAAGGAGGATCATTTAGAAGCAATGCAATTCATTTTGAAATAAAATAATGGTTTTTTTATAGATTCAATTAAGGTCTCACTTTCATTTCTTGTGATATAATGGACTTTGAAATTATTGACATATTAAAGTTGGTTTGATATAAATTATCAAATGATCTTAAAGTTCTAAATACATATTTTTATTTGGCTTAAAGTTCTTGATTTAAATATTATCTAACCCAAGGTAATATTTTCTTTTAAAATTCTAATGGTCTTGAGACTTATGTTTTCAAAGATCATAAGCTAAGATCATTGTTTCTAAGTTTGAAATAATACTTGGGCCATAGTGGTTTCAAATGTTTTTACCTAATTCAATATATTAATGGCATACATTTCAAAGGATATAATGTTTGTGATTGTAAAGGTGATATGTATGATTTTATGTCAAGTCATGAATTTTCTTGATGTGGGATGTCTACTTGGTGATTTGGCATTATAATTTATAGTCCATTTGATAATCTATCGAAGCACATTAAACTAGAAAAAGAGTTAATGCAAGGGCATATTCCATGAAGTTTTGAGATATGCTAAGATATTTGGCAGTTTTAAAAGTAAATACGAGTACATGACTTGAAAGGTGGAATTTAGTAAGAGGTTAGTAGAAGAGTTAGTGATAGCTAAGTTTGATCATGCTGATAAAAAAGTTAGCAGAATTACTAAGTACATCTTTAGTTGAAAATAGCCAATGAGAAATGAGAACCTAGACAAGGTAGTTATGGTGGAGGGTGACAATTACAAATATTTTTCATTTCAATCTGCTTGGTCATTCTTGAAGCTTTCTCATGGAAAGGAAACTCTATCAATTTGATTCTTAGAGTTGCAGATGGATTTGTGAAGGAAAGCTAGTTTGTGGAAGATGTATCCAAGTATGCCATAAACAAATGAATAGGTTGTTTAAAAATATTGAGTTATTTTCAAGTATTTTTTTTATGTTTCAAGGAAACAATATGACATCAGTTTGCATGTGATAGAATTTTGTTAAGAAACCTATGCATGATGTTTTGAAATTGAAAAGTCCATGGTTATCTGTTTGTCTCTTTTATGCATGATATTTTTGGGTAAATGACTTTAGTTTTGGAAAAAGATAAGATAATAATCTATTGCCTTACTGGTTAGTTTTGGGCATGATCTTATTAAACAATTTGGGGCTTTCTTTTTAAATATTATTCTAGTTTTGGCTTTTTATGAGTTATATTAATTGTTATGGTTTTACCATATTATTTACAATTTTAGAGGCCTCATTTCAAACTTGAGTTTATACAGATGAGCTCTATGCATTTATTTTTTGGATATATTTTGAAGGGTTTTGAATAATCTAGTGTTCTATTATAAAGAAGTGAAAAAAGAGATTATGTTCAAGCATACAAATATAATTTTTCAGTAGTGGATTTATTCAGTTTTATGTATTCATGGGTTTTAGGGAAATCCTACAAGGGTATGTTTTGAAAATATAATATGTTGATTGTCATCTTAGAAAAGAATAGAAGTTTGTGGAAGTATTTTTATCAATAGGTTTTGAATTGTATATATGTTATTTTATCAACATAGAATGATATGCTTTTGATTCATTCCAAAAAAAATTACACAAGCAAAAACTAATAATTTAAGGGCTCCAAACAATATGATTTTTAAGATATATTTGGACATATAGGGTTTTGTTTTAAGTTTCAATTAAGTTTAAACTGTGATATAGTTTGAAGCATGTTAGTTGAAGTTTTGGGAATCATTTTGAGCCATGATTAGGGTTTTGATGTGAGATATTTTTGGAAAGAATATATAGAAATTAGGCCATGATATAGAGAGGTTATCAAAAGATGGTTTGAACATATTAATGTAGTTATAATTTAGTATGATTGAAGCTATATCTTGCATGTACTAGTTTCAATTTTTAATCTTTATTTTGAAGGATAATTCTATATTTGAAGAATAGTGGGCTAAATTCCAAATATAATAAAGGTGTTTATTGTTCTTCACCTCAGTCTTGAGGTTCTAGGTTTTGTTTTTAAGATCACTATTGAAATAATAGTCATTTAAAAAGATGAGATAGGTGTTCTAAGTTCTGAACATAATATATTTTTGGAAAGATATTAAGGTTTCATTTGAGGTTTTTGGATAATATATTTTTTATATTTCAAAAATTCATTAAATTGAAATATGATAATAAAAAGACATATGGTTTTGTTGGAAAGCTAATTTCATGAATAAGAGATGTTATAGTTGTAGAAAAACTATAATTTGAAAAATAATTTTTGTTCAAAGTTAATATTTAGTCTCTTATTTGATTATGAGTAAGTGATACAGTTACAGTTTGAAGATGAATAAGAAAAATTGACACAACTAAATAATTGATTGAAAATTTTATACAAGTTAGTTTGATATATATATATATATATATATATATATATATATATATATATATATATATATATATATATATAATCAAACTAACTTGTATAATATATATATATATATATATATATATATATATATGATTTCATATTCATAATGAATATATAGTACAAAGGAATATAGTAGATAAAATTATGATAATATAATTTTATTTCAAAGTTTTAAATAATTTTTTAAGGGATACTTATGATTAAATCAAGTGAAATATTTTAAAACATTAATATAGTTTAAGTATTGTTAGTATATGTATTCAAAGTAGTTTAGAGTTTATGATATGTAACTGTGTATATAAAGTATAGCTTGTTTTTATTTTGGATATGTACATGTTGATTTATAGATTGTATATAAGATGTATGCATGGGATTGACCTAGGTCAATTAGGAGTAATGATGATAGTGGTTGGGGTCAAAATTTAGATAATGTAAACCAGTAGAACCCAAATTGAAATTTCTTGAGGGGTGGTTTTAGGACTAGGAGATTTGGCCTTAGATTTCATAGAGGTGATAGGATGTCCATTCACTTTGATGAAGTAGACCCTAAGTTTTGTAATGTCCTAAATAATCTACCTTTCAATCCAACCAAGAATAGGGGAAATAGGGGAAACAAAAGATTTTATGTATGTTTGGTGCTAGGACTCCTTCCCACAACAATTCCTCTCACCATTTGTAAAACAATCTGCATCATTTGCTAATTTGGTCACCCACTCCTAAAAGAATTCAACTTGTTGTTAAACCATAACCTTTTCATGGAACCACTCAAATTGATATTGAAGTAACCCATGCTGAAAACTTTGTTAATCTTTTTCTTCCTTTAGTTTCTAATCAGCCTTAATCTTTTCATAGGGAGCCTATTTTTTGATGTAGGAAACTAAGTTTGGCATCTTCTCATAGGGAACCTATTATGGGATGCAAGAAGTTAAGTTTGGAAAAGCCTATTTTAGCTGGTAGAAAATGTATACTGGAGATCTATCCTACTACTTCAGATAAAATATCAAACAATCAAAATGATACTAATACTTTTGTTGAGGTCAGAGTGTTCAAATGGATTAAACTAGAAATTGATGATACCTTTACTGATTCAAGCACTACTATAGTTCATATTTTAGATATTGAAATGGAGTACAATGAAGGTTTCAATAAATATGGTAAGCCTCTAATTTAATTCCTTTCATAATCTAATGATTACCAGATGTCTAGGGCATAGACATTTATTTTCAGTTGAACTTTAGTTGGTAGAATTTTATACTTTAAGACTTGATACTTTAACTTTCAGTTTTGATATTTTGGTGATGATATTTTGGAAAGTATAGAAGACTTTAATTTTATTGTGTGTGTGTGTGTGTGTGTGTGTGGATGTGTGTGTGTGTGTGTGTGTGTGTGTGTGTGTGTGTGTGTGTGTGCGCGCGCGCGCGCGCATGCGCACGCATGTGCATGTGCGTGTGAGAGTGTGCCTAAGTTATTTTTGGAATATGCATTATGGTTGATATACCCTTCTTAGCTCCTTTCTTACCCTTCTTAGCAAGTAAAAGTAGTCTTCAAGTTTGTACTTGGCATGGCTAGTAGGGGAGGTAACAGATCAAACACCTTGGGGAGGTAAAACTACACTTATATACATTCATTTCCATATAATTATTTTGCATAATGGTGTTTTTTGCTTCATTAACCATCCTCATGAAGGTCACTATACATTTTTGCTTGTTATTTCATGCGCCTTATAGGTTTTTATCCATTTTGAGCAATTTTGTATGAACCGATTGCTAAGTATGATTATGGATTATATTGGTCTCCTTATCTAATTATCTTTATAATTTTTTTCATTTTTCAACTTGGTTTTATAGTCCAAATAACTCACTTTGTAGGAAGATGTCACCATGTGAGGTTTCAGTCAAAGATCTTTGTTTTTAGAGTGTTTGGTTCTTGTAGACAACTAAATCTAGCCACTAATAACCTCTAACTAGGCTTTTAACCAATTTCTACCAAAATGCACAATTTATCCTAAAAACATTAAATCACATTTAAAGCTTTAAAATTGACATATTCAAATGCCAATTTTGGCTATAGTATCATTAAATGGGTGAGTACAATTTATGTGCCAACTAACTTTGATTAGATCATTTCGAGTCAAAATACTAATTTTGCACTTAGGTGCTCTAGATTGCTCTTTTCAATCATATTTCTTATATGAGATGCGTGTCTTTGTTATTTTGTGTTGGAAACATCATAAATAGGAATATAGTTCCAATGCATCTAATAGTGACTTCTAATTCCAATCTAGTCAAATTTTAAACCAATAACAAGCCATTTTGATCAATTTGAGTAATTTGTGCACAAAGTGCTTAATCATGATTAAGAAATAATTAAACCAAATTAGAGCCTAATTAATAATTATATGGAAACTTGTTGAATACTTATTTTTGGAAATGAATATTGAATATTTGCATCATCAGGTGACCTCAATTCTTGGAAAGACATCCCTAGGCTATTAATACCACAAATATCAGGATTCATGCCTCCCATGACTCATCAATGTCCTCCATGCCTCTTAATTATTCCTCTATCCCAAATATTTATGAGCCTATTTATAAATTTTAATTTCAAAATTGGATTAATCTTTAACCACACATCTCAATATTGAGATGGATGATTCAGGCTGATTTTGATCAATCTCAAAAATCTATAAATAGAGAGGCCATAAACATCATTTCTAAGCTATTTTGGTGCAAATTTACAATGCACAAATGATTCCAAAAGTTATTTTAATTAGTGTTACCATGCCAAATTTATTTCAAGCCAAGCCAAATCCACAAGGTACCAAGGAGAAGAGGAGATATCCAAGCCTCCTTTAATCAGGACTTCATGAGCACAAACTAAGCAAGCCACTACAAAAAGAATTTTAGAGAATCCAAAGAAGGTAAAATAATATTTCTTTTGCATTTTAGTTGTGTGTTTTATTCATATTTGTTAACTAAGCTCTCCCTAGTGTCTAGGCCTAGAGATGTTATCCTAGTTAGTGTGTTTCTTTCATTTTATTTTCATTTTGAAACTAACACAATACTAATCATCTTCTCTTGAGTCAAATTCCTAGATCACATAATGGCACGCTTGGTGGTAACAATGCATCCCATATATGAAGGAGAGCATGAGGCAAATTTTAAATTTTAATTTGGATGCTTATAAATCTTTTTAACTAATTTTATAACTTTATTTGGTCATTTTTGTCTTTGTTACAGGTTTACATAGTAACCATTGTCAGTTGAGTAAACCATTGATGGTCATTTTCAACCATCATCGGTTAGCATTAGAAAAACTGATGTCAATCTACATAATCATCACTAGTTGGTAAAACCATCATTAGTCTGCATAAAACTCACCATTGTTGGTTAATATAATCGATGACGGTCACTATATTTTTTACACAAAACCCAAGAGATCATTTTTATAAGTTGGTTGTTTCATCTTCAAAAGTGATTCTAATCTAAACATCTTGCATACAATTTTTTTGCAAGTTTTACTTGAAAAATCATTAAAGCATGCTTAAATAGATCCTTTTAAACTTCTTTTAGGGTGTTTTAAAATGAATCAAACTTTTCATTTTGGTGGTTAAAGGAAAATCATTTAGGGTGTTATTGCTTAAATCTTGAAATTAGATTTCAAAGTTACAAATTAAGACTAAGGGGTTAAATGAACACCACCAAATCCTTCATTTGGGTTCAAAATTTAACACACTTATCATTTTTTGTCTTCAATAGTTGCCTGATCTAATTTTGTTTAGTAAAGAGAGGGGTGTTACGTGTATGCTCTTCCATTTGTCCCCTTTAGGGAACCCTTAGAATCAAAAGTGCCATCCTTAATATAAAAATTCTAGTCCAAGGCTTAGAAATATTGTCATCTAAAGCACTCCTCAAAAACTTGTCAAAGTTTGGGTGACCTTGAAAATGACCCTAAACTCTTTCTATTAGTCTTTTAGTTCATGAAAACTTGGCTTATAAGGGGGTCATCATTACCTCCCATAAGTTATTTGGGGAAGCTTTGACCCAGGGTTTCATCTCTTGGAATTGACTTCAGTTACTCCTAAGTTACACATAGGATGTATCTACATTTGGACATTGCACTACATTGAGCGAACAGTAGGATGTAGTGGTTGTAAAAAGGGATAGACTTTTTAACAACTAGCTAATGCCATAGTCACCTAATTTCTATTCTTATCTTTTGCATCATTTGATGTAAAAGTCATTTTGCAATGATTCTCCTAGAAACATTTGAAATCTTGCTAGTTTAGTCAACCCCATATTTCCATACCCTTTCTAGGATTTAGATGATTATACTTAGTGTATTTTGGTCATTTTTACTTGGTATGTTTTTTGAGGCTAAAACTTGTTTATTTGTTTATAAGCCATGTAAAAATAATGTATTTGAGTTGAGGAGGGTAGTTTTATGTTGTCCAAATCATGTAAAAATATTTTGAGTTTTTTTATTCTTTGAAACATAACATAGATCACATCATTCGAGCATGCTTACACCATTAGGCTACTAAATTTATTTCAAGACTAGTTTACCTTGTATCAATAACCATTATTTCAAACCATTTTATGTATACTATTTGGACCTTTGAGGCATTATAATGGCTTTGCCTTATATATTATATACTATATAATGACTTATCAAAGTTGATAGGGAAAAGAGTTGATGGAGATTGGTTTTTGGAAACCCCAAGGTTGCTTAAAAGACACTTCAAATAGTTAGTGTTATCTACAATTTGAGTCAAGAAGAGACTTCCCCATCCAAGAATTGGAACTAGACCTTAAAACTTGTATGATTGTTCCCTAATGGTTGAAAATAGCAATTATGACCTAGATATCATCTAAAGGGGATAGTATATTGTGTTTAGTCCTCATGAAACACTTACAAGGGGTCCTTCTAGCAAGGAATGTGTACCTACAGCCAACTATGTTTGACTATGTTAATAGTGAATAGGATTAAGGTCTAAGATGATGGTATAAATACTAATAAAGGTGAATTAATGAGTCAGGATCAAATTTAGATGGTCATGGAAACTTGAAAAGTGTTCTTAAAATGTTTTCAAGGCCTAACACCTACAGTCAACTATGTTTGACTATCTAAAACAATGGGATAGAGACCTTGAGGATAGTGTTCACTCTAAGCACAAAAGGAGAAAGTGTATTAAAAAATTAGTGTATATATATATTTAAAAATGTATTTAATAGCCATTTTAAAGTCCAACCTAATAAAATATGCACTATGGGACCCCACAGTCAATTGTAGTTGATTGTGAGGGGATAGAGAACAAAAAAGATAAGTTCTTGAGGTGTATAAAAAATTAAAATGAATAAAATGGAAATAAAATAATGAAATATGACTCTAGGGGAAGTAGAGGAGGTATGTAACACTATCTTTGAAATTAGGCCATGCATTTATACCTATAGGTATGGTGACAGTGAGAAACACAGTCAAAAAGGGAAACTCGGTCTTGTCCTAGTCAAGGAGTGAGGAGAAGACATTAGAGGATGAGTGGTTTTTTAGGTTCAAATCACATAAATAGTGAATAAATAAACTCATGGAAGTATTATATGGGAAATTATGAGAATAATGAACCCCAAACAAGTGACTCACAACCCTTGTAAAAATAATGGACACATAATCTAACCTTTTAAGGGTTTCTCTTAGATTTTGAGGAGGTTAAGGGTTATATAGACCTGATAAAATATCCAAATATTGTATATAAAATAACCACATAAATAATCCTCTTTTATTCCTACTTAGTCTGGAAAAATAGGGGAAGTGCCCTTTGTTTTGTCTTAGACAGAGGGTACTTCCCTAGGTGCACAAACCTATAGTTTTAGAAGGTGGAGATGACCATGTGAGTTAATAGTTATTTGGACCTTGAAACAATATTTTTAAAGTTTAATTTAACTTGGTAAAACATGAAAAATATTTATCATAAGGAGGAATCTCAGCTAAGTGTCCTAGGATGCCAGGGTTATAGTTAAGCCTAAAGTGTAGTGTTTTGTCCTAATGTCCAAATGAGAAATCATTTACATTTACAGATTTGGATATGTTTTTCAATCCATTTGGGAATGATTTTGGGATCATATCAGGGGTGTTAAATCCATTGGTATTCATAAAAAATAAAAGGAAGGCCATTTTTGACTAAAAGACAACTCAGGCCTCTTAAACAAGGTTTAGACCTAGTGTCCAAAAGGGGAGCCATTTATACTTCTAGCATGAGCTGAGAATTATATCCTAAGATATTTTTTTTGGGGAAATTTTAGATATTTTCAAGCTTTTATAGGTCAAATAAACCCCTGAGGAATCCATTTTGGCTCAGAGACAACACTAGACCTATAGGAAATGGAGGAAAAGGCTTGATAGGACAAGTTTGAACACTCGTATCTCTCTTGATGATTTACATGGGAGATAAAGAAGTTTAGAGTAGTTATAATAGTTCTTAAAAAATCACTTTGAGAATTATTTTTTCAAATCCAACATCAAAACTTTATGAACAAACCTTAAGAATTAAAATAGGCCTAAAACCCTCCTAAACCCTTGCTAATGACTAGTTTAGATAAGTGGAGTTGGATATATAATATATGGACCTATTTTCTTAGGATGATTATTGGAAATTGTATAGGACTCTCTTAGGCTCTTCCCCATGATTTTTTATGTATGGACTTTTACAAACAAGGTACAAAATATGGTAATTTTACCATTTTATGTGTTTTGTAGGTTATGAAAATATTTAGAGGATACAATCAAGTTTGGGAGGAATATATAGAATTTTTATAACTCCTTATGGCTATTTCATTCTTTTAAATTAATCTTAAGTATGCAAACATATATATTCATCTCAACCAATCAAAACTAGCATATTCGACAAGTTAGTGAAAAGTGTGAAAACTCAAAGTGGAAGTGATTTTAAGGTGTCTTTGATGCTTATAAGGCCATGGAGGGTCTTTATAGAATTAATCCACTCCCTCCCATATATTTTCATGAGTAACTGAAACCAAATTTGAGGACAAGTTTGTAGGGTGCATAAAAGAGGAGATTTTTGGACAACAAATGATGATAGCTCATTTTGGGATGATTCTAGATGTTTATAACTAAAACCAATGCATGAAGAGGAATGTATATAATAATTATATCTCATCCCAACCATTATACCTATCCCTAATAATTTTTATTATATTCAAATAGGTTCAAATCATAAAGGTAGTTTTATAAGCTAGAATGAGTTGTTTCATGCCACTTTGCAAGAGTTTCATGCCTTGTATAGAAACTTGTACTTATTAAACTTACATGTTTCATCCCACATCCTCTTCTCACACACAATTAACTTATTTTATAGTATTTACAAGTATCCTTGTGGCCCTTGGACTTCTCTCTTCTCTTCTTTCTCTCAAGTTCTATAAGAACTAGCCATTTTGACCATTGTAACTTATGCTCCACCTGAGTATGTGTTGACACTTGGATTCACACCCTTCAGGGGATTATCATATTTACTCATCCAATTGGATTAATTTATTTGTCTCTCTTTTTTTGGGTGACAATTTCATTGAGATAAATATCTAGATAAGGGGCTAGCTCCCCTTGATGCTCCTTTAAAGCTCTCTCTAACCTATCAATTATGTATGAAAAGGGTTAAGGAAAACAAATAAGAAATGAAGTGGTGATTCACTAATGTATAATTTCTTCCCAATTGATAAAAACCACTATTTAAATAGCAACAAGGTGTTTCTCACACAAGACTCACAACTCAGGATTCACTACTACATCAATGTTTCATATGTTAGATTCAAGAAGGTATATGATTCTTAGGAAGGAAATGAATTATTCCAAAGAGGGATATGATCATGGACCACTTATAGGATGTCTCTATACTTATAAAATATACTAAAAAAGACCTACAACAATCTCCTTTCTATAAATTGGTAGACCATCAAGAGTTCACTCTCGAAAAGACAATCTTTCACTAGACTAGACCAACAAGATTCAAGTCATTACTCAATATTACAGCATATGAGTGGCAACAATACTTGTATATTTCTTCAATAGTTATTCAAGTACAAATATAGATAGAGTTTTCCTAATAACCATTAAAGGTTCCTAAAAGAGATGAACGAATGCATATATATAGATTTTGAGAGAGGAATCAAACAAAGGAAGTCCAAAGGTCACTCAGACATGTGTCACCTTGAGAATATCAGTTAAAATTACATGTGAAAGATGAGTGAGGTGATTCATTCCATGTAAATAGGTCTACTTATCCAAAAAATGTCATGAGAATGATGAAAATAGGCATAAACCTTCAGAATTGGCACGAGAAACTGCCTCCATCAAAGACCATCCATGAACATTTGAAATTAAAAATAGGATAGTCAACACATAACACTGCTTGATGGAAATGGAACTCATTATGATTTTTGGATAATATTTTTCCTAAGTATCAGTCACCCTTTAGACACCTATGTTTATAAATATTAAGGAATCTCTTTGATTTAGTCAGCTACAAGTAATAACTCAAACCGTCAACCTGTCCACTTTTTTATTGCTTTATCTATGCACCAGATGCTCAAGATTCTATGATTTATTACCTCCATGTTTGACCTCATTTTCTCACCAATCCTTTTTTAACTCCAATAGATAGTTCCTATAGTTTGAAATTGATGCTTTTAGGGCCATCACCTTCTTTATTTATTCAGAACATTTTCCTTAGACTTAAGTTTCTTTTGGACTTTTTCCAAGTGCTCTTTAACTATGGAAAGTGCCCTCCAAATCATGAAAAGTTCCCTTTAGATTTCTCAACAACACCCTTCCCAAAAGGAAAAAATACCCTTTAGGGAAATTGAAAAGTACCATCTACTTTCTTGTAGATGGACTATTTTTTTGAAAATAACCCTTTGAAACGTTCCATTTAGTATACTTTTGGAAAAACACATTACCCAAAAAGTAACCTTTGGAACCTCTACATAAAACCACTTTGGTGAAGAAAGGTACCCTTCAATATTTATAAATATTCTCATTCATCTTTCTGAAATGGATCTTTAGAATTATTACAAATGAATCCTCTCAAAGGAAAATTGTCCCTTGGAGTTTTACGTAAAATACCCTTCGAAAAGGAAAATACCCTTCATAAACTTTGCAAAGGACCATTCAAAAATATTGAAGTACCCTTTATAAAATTTTAAAATGAACCTTTTATAAGGATTGAGGTGCCCTTCAAAAAAGTTGCAAATGACCTTTTCCAGAAGTGCCCTTAAAGAAAATTACTTGGGACATTTCCCAAAAAAAAGTATCCTTCAGAAAGAATGATGTGGACCATTTCATGTAGAATCACCTTTTTGGGAAAATTGTTTCAAATTAAATGTCCAAAACAATCCCTTCAAAAAGACTATGTGAACAATTTTCTCAAAATAAATCTAACCCTTATCTCAAAAAGATATCCTTCAGGGATATTGTTTCAAACAAAATATCCAAGACAATTCCTAACACTTGAACAAAAAACCCAAAAATAAATCTCTCAAAACAATTAACACTTGTACTTTTTCTATGGAACACCTCCTCTGAAGGAATTTTTCATATTGAACCTAGCTAAAAGGTATAAACTTAGACGACTGAGCTTGAATGACTTAGTTTGGAAATGTATTCAAAGCAATTCTTTGAACATGAGCAACTCTACTTGTGCTTCAGTGAATGACGTTAGACTTAGTACATAGGAACCTTGAACCAAGATGAACAAACCCACATGATCACCTTCCTCTGCAACTGCTACATGTGCAAGATCTGGCACTATGAAATGCTCTTTAAACCTTGCTCAGACCTCTTATAATGACTCAAAGTAAAGTAAAATGGACCTAGAAAACTAACTGATCAAAGCTAATAGCATTCATATTACATTAAAGAAAACTGAGCTCATACTAAGACATGATATTCATCCCTAAAATATCTAAAGGCCAAGTTTTCATATAGGGGTACCCAATTTCAACCTGCATGGTCAAAATTTGGTCAATAAATTGGTGACTCATAGGGGCAGTATGCCTACTATACTAACTAGAATAGTAGCCTTATCAATTTATTGGGATTATGGAGTCATCTAAGGACTAAAATAAATAAGAAACCTTGACCATGATTCAGAACTTGACCAGCAAGACAACTAGTCACCACCTCAAAACACACAAGGGAAAGAACAAACACACATGAAGACCAAACCAAACACACCTATGTTACTAATCACTTAGGAGAACTGAACACAATAGCAATAAAACTAATTATGTACATCTAACTAGGTATGCTCTTCCCCCTCCTAGATTAAAAGGGAAAATTAAAAATCCTCTCACTTCATGGTATGAAGGATTGGATGAGTCAAGAATCCTTTTATCTCTTATCATTGCTACCTCCATCCTTCTCATAAAGTTTTCCAACCTTATTGGCATGATGCTCATTAAGAACCAAGAAAATCCAAATAATGTGACCAAGTAAATGAACTCTTATTGTACATGATCAATTGCTTCATGTTGCTGCCCATTCACTTTCTCATGATCAACTCCCATCCTCTCTATAGGCATGATTTCAAAAATATTGAATTCATGTTCATTACAAACTTTAGGCCAATATGATATTTATTTATCCTTCAAAAGATGATGAGGTCCTTCTAGATGCTGATATCCCCTCTTGATGACTTCAAATATATCATTCTTAAATTCACAATCCTCTTGAAATAATAAACATGAAAGCTTGTTTCTCTTTTGTATACTTACTTGAGTTCCAATGCCACCTTCTCCATATTTGAACAACTGATAGCTTCATTGAAGAGGAGTATAGCCTACTCCAATGACTTCAAACAAGTCATACAAAGTCTAATCAAGAACCTCTCCTAGTCCATACATATTATCTTGCAAATTAAGAAAAGAATCAGTGATCATTTCTTCCTCATCAAGTATGGAGGTAAAAGCTTGTGAATTATATTTTTTTTCACCAAGGGCGTACCTATGGTGATTTCCTCCTCATCTACACTCATGAAGTCTCCTTGATCAGTCATGAATTAAGCATATTATTCTTCACTTGCCTTTCTCAAGATAGGTTCCTCAACAAAAGGAAAACATTCTTCATCAACCAAGCAAGGGAATTCAACACAAGGACTCTAAAAATATGATGGGGAATGGAATGTAAGGGGTTATTTTGAAAGCTCATGAGAAAGAGGGGGTAAACCTTGGGCCAAAATCACTTGATTTTCTTCCTTTCACTTGACCAACACTTCATCAACTTCAAAATTAGCTTAAGGAATCTCTTGATGAAAGGTAGATGGGGTGTGTTTAGGCATAGAATCTTCGTTTAGGTCTAACCCTTCCATCTCACCTTGACTAAGCAACCTCATCTTTGCCTCTAATTCCTCAATTTTTTTAGCTAGATTCTCTTGGAAGAGTCTTTCTTAGAGCTCATAGGAATCATCATAAAGATGGGGAAAACATGAAGGCTGCCATGGAGTACAAGAATCTTCTTGAGGAAGGGTAGAAGGGACTTGAAAAGGACTAGCTTCATTTTTCACTTCACACTCTTGAATAATACTCTTCTCTTCTTTCTTGCCCCATGATTCCACTATTTCACTCTAGCTCATGATCTTAGGATTGGGACTCTATTCTTGAGGAAATTTAGGAGAGGTTTGTATAGGACCAAGCTCCTCTTCAATTTCATATTATTTGACAAAAAATTTCTCCTCTTGATGATAGGCATCAACTTCATTCACTTTCTCAAGATTTTGAGCTAGTTCATGATAGACATTTCTCCAACTTGGAATCTTGACATCATCTTGAGGGAATTGAGAAGGTTGAGGGAGACTCAGAAGAGTTTTCACCTGCATAGGAGGAGTTACTTGAGGATGGATTTGTTGGTTTTTAAAGGAAATAGGATGACCTTATTCAAATGAGGGCTCACAATCTAAGGAATTGAAACAGTTAGTCTCCATAGAAGGCTGTTGTAATATCCTCTAATATTGGATTGCTAAGTGCAAAGGATTAACAATATGAGTAGTTAGTTTTGGTATAGGAGTAAATGCATTACATGGGATATAATGTTGACTCCCTTTATATTGGTGAGAAAGTGCTATTTGATATAAGGGATTTGTTTTAAAATAAGAGGGTTTATTTTGTATGGTAAAAGGCTATCTTGGGATGGAAAAAGGCATACAAGGCTGATTGCCTTGTGTGGGTTGACTCTTCCATCTTACTAGTTTCTCCTTCATGGATTGCATGGATTGAGATTGTCTAAACAAACACTCATCCTTGTACATTAGCTCTTGTTGATATATAATTTTTTGCATTCAACCTATCTATCTCCAACATTACTTCCCTAGTACTCTTGGATTGACTAAGAGAAGGACAATTAGGAGAGCTACTTGAGGTGATTCCATGAACAATATGATCTTGATCAAAACTATAGAAAGGAAAAAAAAAGGGCCATACTACTAAAAAATGGCTATACATACCAAATATGATTTCTTCATGCACTAGGGTTGCTTGACCAGCTAAATCAGCTCAAAGTCACCATTGGTGTTTATTGAAATGCCTACAAAAGGTTGATTAGTTGAAGAACACACCAAGAATGTTTCACCTCATTGGACAAATAGTCCCATCTAGCATGCCAAAAAAATTTGACACTAAGATTCACACCCTTGAGGAGATGTTCATCTCTCCTTATCTAAGTGGCATAATGGAGTCATCTCTCTTGCTATGGGTGACAATTTTGTTGAGATGAATCTCTAGATAAAGGGATAACTCCCCTTGATGCACCTTTACAACTCTCTCTATCCTATCAATTGTGTATGAAAAGCGTTAAGGAAAATAACTAAGAAACCAAGTGGTAATGAACTAATGTATAATGTCCTCCCAATTGACTAAAACCACTATTTAAAGACAAATAAGGTTTTCTCACACAAGACTCACAACTCAAAATTCATTACTATATAAATGTTTCATATTATAGATTAAAGAATGTATATTATTCTTAAGAAGGCAATGAATGATTCCAAAGAGGGATACGATCATGGACAACTTCTAGGATATCTCTACACTTAGAAAAGAATACTAATAAAGACCTGTAATAATATCCTTTCTAGAAATTGGTAGACCATCAAGAGTACAAGCTAGAAAATATAATATTTCACTATACTAGATCAACAAGATTCAAGTCATTACTCAATATTACAACATATGAGTGGCAACAACACTTGTATATTTATTCAATAGTTCTTCAAGTACAAATCTAGCTAGATTTTTCCTAATAACTAGTAGAAGCTCCTAAAAGAGCTAAAATAACGCATATATATAGCTTTTGAGAGAGGAATCAAATAAAGGAAGTCCAAAGGTCACTCAGACATGTTTCACCTTGATAATCTCAATTAAAATTGAATTTGAAAGAGTGAGGTGAGTCATGCCATGTCAGGAGGTCTACTTGTCCAAAATAAGTCATGAGAATGGTGAAAAGTGGCATAAAACCTTCAAAATTGACACTAAAACTGCCTCCATTAATAACCATCAATGAACATTTGAAATTGAAAATAGGAGAGTTGACACATAACACTGCTCGACAAAAATGGAACTCATTGTGATAGTTAGAGAATGTTTTTCCTAACTACCAATCATCCTTTAGACACCTATACTTGTCAATTTCATGGAAGCTCTTTTATTTGGTCAGTTGTTGGCAATAACTCAAACCATCAACCTGTCCACTTTTTGCTTTCTTTATTTGTGTACTAAATGCTCAAGATTCTACCATTTGTTACCTCTATATTTTCCCTTAGGTTCACACCAAGCCTTTTTTACTCCAACAACTAGTTTTTGTAGTTTATAATTGATGTTTGTAGGGCCATCACCTTCCTATTCATTCAAAACATTTTCCTTAGACTTAAGTTTCTTTTGGACTTTTTCCAAGTGATCTTTAACTATGGAATTGCCCTCTAAATCATGTAAAGTGCCCCTTTAGTTTTCCTAAAAACACCCTTCCCAAAAGGAAAAAATACCCTTTGGGGAAATTGAAAATTGCCATCTGCTTTCTTAGAGATGGACTATTTTTTTGAAAATAACCCTTAAGAACTTTCCATTTAGTATACTTTAGGAAAAACACAGTACCCAAAAAGTGCCCTTCAGAACCTCTGCATTGAATCACTTTGGTGAAGAAAGGTACCCTTCAAGATTACTAAAGATTTCTAAAATGGACCTTTAAAATTCTTTCAAATGAATCCTCCAAAAGGAAAATTGTCCCTAGTGGTTTTTTGTGAAATTCCCTTTAAAAAGGAAAATACCCTTCAAAAATTTTGCAAAGGACCATTCAAAAAGATTAAAGTGCCCTTCGAAAAAGTTACAAATGACCCCTTTAGAAAGATTGAAGTGCCCTTAAAAAAAGTTACAAATGACCTTTTCCCAAGGTGCCCTTCAATAAAATTACTTGGGACATTTTCCCAAAAAAATAAAAGTATCCTTTAGAAAGAATGAAGTGGACCATGTTCTGTAGAAGTGCCTTTTCAAAAAAAAAAAATTCAAATAAAATGCCTGAAACAATCCCTTCAGAAAGATTATGTGGATAATTTTCTCAAAATAAATCTAACCCTTAGCTCAAAAATATATCCTTTGGGGAAATTGTTTTAGATAAAATGTCTAAGATTATTCCTGAAACTTGAACAAAAAGCTTGAAATAAATCTCTCAAAATAATTAACAATTATACTTGTGTCATGAGTTTTGTATGGAACACCTCCTCTAAAGGAATTCTGCATACTAGACCTAGCCAAAAGGTATAGACATAGATGGCCGAGCTTGAGTGACTAAGTCTAGAAATGTTTTTGAAGTAATTCTTTGAACATGAATAACTCTACTTGTGCTTTGGCAAAGGACCTTAGACTTAGTACACAGGAACCTTGAACTAGGATGAACAAACCCACATGATCAATTTCCTCTCCAACTGTTATGCATGCAAGATCTAGCACTATGAAAATGCTCTTTAAACCTTACTTAGACCTCTTAGAATGACTCAAATCAATGTAAAAGGGACCTAGACAAATAACTGATCAAATATAATAGCATTCATATTAAATTGAAGAAACCTAATCTCATAATAAGACATGATATTCACCCCTAAAAGATCTAAAGGCCAAGTTTTCATATAGGGGTGCCCAATTTTGACCTGTAGGGTCAAAATTTGGTCAGTGATATGGAAAATCCTTGCTCATTTTCATACCATTTAATCAATAAGACTAATAATTTTTACCTTTTCATTAGTGTTCTTAATGTGTTTTACTTGAATGTTGAATCTTACTTAGTGAAGACTATGGATTACTTAGCATGTGTCTCATGTTTTCATCCTCTTTGTAACTAGAAACCTTCTTATTACAGGGCATGTGAAGTATTCTAGGAAATTTCAAGGATTGAGTGAGTTAGTCTATTCATTACTACCATTAAATGTCTCTTATCTAGTCCATTAGCTGTGCACATTCATCCATAACCTCATAATATAACATTGATGTGAGAAGATGTAAATTAGAGAAGTGTATGTTCAATTTATCCCTTGATTTCATGTGTAACATGTATTTGGTTAGAATTCATCATCTTATTTGGTGTATCACCTCTCTTATAATATTTTGCTTTCAGTTACCTATCTTCATTTTCCCCCCAAAGTTTAAGTGTAGTCACAATCCAAAGTGGTACATCAAAGGAGCTATCCCTATCTAGAAATTTACCTCATCCTTAGGCTACCCATGAGCCTAGAGGTGTTTCCATTATGCCAATTGGATGAGGAGAGCTTAGGTATCTCCTTAAAGTTACAAATATAAGTTAAAATAGTTTTTGGCATGCCCAGTGGGACTCTTAGTCGAAGAGGTTGAAATATTTTTGGTGTTGTCTTTCAACAGTCAACCTTTGGAGGCATCTATTCAAGCATCTATGGTGACTCCAAAGATACATCAACTAGTCAAGTAGCCCAAGTTTCCTTTTAAATATTATTGGTAATATATTTCTTTATGTTATTTATTTTAATAAGGTTTCATGGATAATTTTGGTGTTGAGTTCCTTTTTACACAATTTGGTGAGACATTTCAAGTTTGTGTCATTCCCTATCAACAAGAGCAAGTCCTTAGTTAGCCCTGTCATGAAGTGTACCAACCCCAGCATAAAGTGTATCAGTGAATTCATGAAGTGTATCAGTAATACAATAAACCTTCTCCATATCTTGCTCTTAGTCATCCTATTCACTTCTCAAGCCAATCCATTTCCACCTTCAAAAAAACACTTTTAGGTTATGAGAGGTATATGTTAGATCTTGACACACTAAGGGGATATGGTCAAGAGGTTCCTAGTCATATTAGTAATAAGGTGAGAGATGCATTACATTTGGTCAAAAGAGAGTGGGTACCTATTGAGAGAGCTAATTATCAAAGGATCACAAGTGAGGTGCTTGACATGAGTGGCCTAATTTCTTCCTTAGATTATAGGCTAAGAATTCATGAAATGAAACCTCACTAAACCTATCATCCTTCATATCCACTTCCCCAAGTTTCTTATTATTCATATTTGATCCCTATTAATGATGCCAATAAAGATTATCAAATTCATCCTTTTCCCTATTAGTTGGAAGAGAAAGTTGAGAAGAGAAAACTTGTTTTTGATGTTAATCTTGATAGGTAGATTGAGTTAGATAATATGAATATGTAGTAGTCCATGTTAGTAGCAAAGGAAGTGGATTCCAAGTCCTCATTTCCCTCTCACATTACATCTCCATCTCAAGAAGTGACCCCTAGATATGAGATTCCAAGTTGGATACAAGGTGGAGAATCCAAGCCTAAGGAGATTCCAAGTTCCTTCAACACTTCATCCACTCCTCAAATTGCATCACCACCTCAAGAAAAGACTTCTAATCCTAACATCCTAAGCTAGATTAAGATAGTGGAATCATGAGGAAAGAAATAGGATAGAAGAATTGTTAAGCAGTGTGAAGTTGAAAATAAATTTGATCCTTTTCAAGTCCCTCCCACCCTTCCTAAAGATACCTCTTGTCTTCCATGTCAACCTTATTGTACTCCTTCTCATGAATATGCCTATGAAATTTAAGAAAAACTTTTCCAAGAGAACTTAGCCAATAAAATTGAAGAGTTAGAGGCAAAGATGAAACTACTAAGTCAAAGTGTGATGGAAGGTTTAGACCCAAAAGAAGATCATATTCCTAAACACACCCCATTCACCCTTCCTTAAGAGAGTCCTCAAGATAAATCAGATGTGAATGAAGTTATTTTCAAGTGGAAGGAAGAAAATGAAGTTGTTTCAGCCCAAATTCTACCTACCCTTCCTCAAGAGATTCCAAAAGAATCCCCTACACTTCACTCTCAATATAATTTTGAGTTTTATGTGCCACCTCCACCAACTAGTTCATCTTGTCCTCACCCCATCACCATTTACCTTGATGTACCTATGGTATGGAAACATAATGATGAGTAGTTTGTTGATAAAAATTTATAAATCATGTTTGACTAAAGTATAGTTCCTTGGCAGCCTCATTAGACTAAGTCACATATGACTTCAAGATGCCTAGTCTTGGCATCACCAAGAAGGAGAAGGAAGATCTTATATCCCTTGAGAACCAAATTAATGTTTTGGAAGTTTATATGGAACTTTAGATCCCTCAATAGGTCTTAAATGATCAATAATATGTGGTCTCTTATGTTGAAATTTTTGATTTGGTTGATGAGGAAGAATGTTTTCCTTTTGCCAAAGAGGGAGAAATGGTCATTGATTCTTCCATCACTATGAAAGACACTATGGATGGGATAGAAAAATATCCTAATCAGCCTTGGGATGATTTTATGGTAGTCATTGGAGTAGGTTATACTCCTTTTCAAGGAAGATATGATCTAATCAAAGATGGAGAAAGAAACTTTGGCACTCAAGTACGTATGCAAAGGGAAAGCAACCTTGAAAATCTATCCTTTCAAAAAGTATATACATTTCATGATGACATGTTTTAATTAATCAAGATGGGATATAATCCTCTCAATGAGTCTTGGAAAAAGAAAGCTCCTATTGGCCTCAATCTTCTAAGGAACAAGAAACTAATCCTCTTGAAGCTATGCCTATAAAGAAGATGCAAGTTGACCATGAGATGAAGAGTGGGAAGTAGTATGAGGTATGTGAAACATTTAAAGAGGAATATATCTACATTGAATACTTATTTAATGATGATCTACTTGAGATAAAATAAAGTGAAGTGTCAAGGAATAGGCTTGATCCACAAAACATTCAATCTAAAGAGAAACATGATTGGCACTATTTTTCATCTCACCATGAAGATGATTCAAGAAGTTTTCATTTTGATCCTATAAAGGAGGTATGACTAGTTTCCAGTTGTGCATAATAGTTTATTTTCTAATTACCCTAAATACCTTGAGCACATGATATATTGCATACATTATTGGATTTTTTTTTATTTTTTTTTTTTTTTTGTGTGTGTGTGTGTGTGTGTGTGTGTGTGTGTGTGTGTGTGTGTGTGTGTGTGTGTGTGTGTGTATCTTGTTTTGTGTGTGTCCTTGATTTGTGTGGTTGAGGTAGTCAAGTGGTCTTGCCTTGTTCAAAGTAGAGTTGTTAAGTGGTCAGAGGTATAATGTGTTTGTCTTAGACTTCATATGACTCCCTAAGCACAATGGACTAATAAGACTACTGGCTTAGTTAGTATAGCAGGCATACTACCCCTATAAGTCACCAATTTGTTAACCAAATTTGACTTTTAGGTCAAATTGGGAAACCCCTAAGAAAAAAATTGACTTTTAGGTGTTTTAGGGGTCTGATACATATGTCACAAGGTGTTTTATAGGTTAATTAATGTCATTTAATGTTATGCTAGTCTTGGTCCTTAGTCATTTTAGTCATTTTAGTCATTTTGAGGTTAAAAGGGGGCATTTAATGACTTGCACATATTTATTGGGAAGTGTTAAGGTTATAAAAGGTTATGTCATATGACATGTGCCCTAAGAGGTCTTAATAAACTATTAGTAACTAAAAGTGGTAGGTGCTTCAAAAGAGAGAGCAATTTTATTGGGGAAAAAGGTGAGTTTGGCACTTGTACGGCCCATGGGGAAGTGTGTAACATGGAAAAAGTTTATGGAATGACTCTTTAGATTATTTATATCCATATAATTTCTTTATAAAATTTGGAGTGCTATTTTTGGTCCAAAACTATTCTACTCCTTTTTCACCCTTCTTGGCAAGTAAAAGCAATCTTTAGATTTGTACTTGGTATGGCCAGTAGAGGAGGTTCCAGATCAAAAACTTTGGGAAGGTGAAATTAAACTTATATACATTCATTTCCATATAAATATTTTTAATAATGGTTTCTTTTTCTTCATGAGCCATTATCATGAAGTTAACTGTACTTTTATTCGTGTTATTTCATGCACCCTATAGGGTTTGATCCATTTTGGGCAAGTCCATATGAAAAAGTTGTTGAGGATGATTTAATATGATTTTTGAATCCTTATCCATTGAACTATATGGTTTGTTTAATGTTTCAAGTTTATTTGATAGTCTAAATAACTTAGTTTGCAAGAAGGTGTCACCATGTGAGCTTTTAATCAAAGATATTTGTTTACAGAGTGTTTAGTTATCAAAGGAAGCTTCATAAGAATGTGATATAGTGTTTAGTATATATTAGTTTCACATATATCATCTTACCCTCATGTATAGTCTCATAACACCATGTTTGGATCAATTTTTCAGTCTTTCTAAGCTCATAGCTAATTCTTTATTTAATTTCACTTGTATCCATGTTGGATCACATGTGGAAACTCTTTAGAATGTATATGGAGGTTATTTTTAAGTATAATGAGGTTTCATGTTGATGTTTTTTTGAAAATATAAATTTACCATGAATCTAATCCCTTTGGTGCATGAGTCATTTTAGGTTCATTACTTGCATACAGCCTAAGTCCACCTACAGGGGTCTCTATTTGATAACATCATGATGGAGGAGATTTAATAGTTGATAAAAATATTTTGGAGTCTTATAATTGCATTGGTAAAATTTGATAAGGCTTAAATTTAACATAAGAGCATAATATCTTGTTGACTATCTAAGTTTGCATTCAGTTCCTATAGATAGGAAATGGGCATCTATAGGTGATGATATAGAGAGTTAGGATGTCATAGAGGAGTTTTCAAGAAAGTATCCAAGCCTTTTTTGGGATTTTAGTTGGTTTAGGGACCATGTAAAACATCATTTTAAGTGCTATATTTTTTTTAAAAGGTGAAATAAATGACATGACTATAAATTAAGGGAGTTTGTCCTTAAATATGCAAAATAGAGGTCTAATAAGGTTTTGTGGACATCATATGACAAGACTATGAGGACCTTTGAGGCATTTTAATGTCTTGTACTTGTATCCTATAGCATATAAAATGACTTGTAAAAGTTTTTAAGGAAAATATTTGATGGAGATTGGTTTTTGGAGACCCCAAGGTTGCCTACAAGACACTGAAAATAGTCAGTGTTATCTACAATGAGTCAAGAAGAGGCTTTTCCATCCATGAATTGAAACTATACCTTGTCACTTGTATGAGTGTTTCTAAATGGTTAAAAATATCAATTATGACCTAGAGAACATCTAAAGTGGATTGTATATCATGTTTAGTCCTCATGAAACACCTAGAGGGATCCTTCTAGCAAGGAATGTGCACCTACAACTAACTATGTTTGATTGTGTTAACAATGAGCAGGATTAAGGTCTAAGATGATGGTCTAAACAATAATAAAGGTGAAAAAATGAGTTAGTATCAATGTTATATGGTCATGGAAACTTAAAATAGTGTTTTAAACATGCTTTCAATGCCTAACACCTACAATATGCATCTACAATCAACTATGTTTGACTGTCTAAGACAATGGGCTAGAGACTTTGAGGATATTTTTCACTTTAAGCACAAAAGGAGAAATTGGAGTTATAAATTGGTGTATAAAGATTCAAAAAGTTTTTTAAGAAACATTTTAAACTCCAAAATAAGCAAATTTGCACCTACATGACCCCATAATCAACTGTAGTTGATTGTGAGGGGCAGAGAACAAACAAGATGAGATCTTGAGGTAGATAAGACCTAAAGATGAATAAAATGGAACTAAAAAAAATAAAAATTAATCTATGGGAAGAATATCAGGTATGTAACACTATATTTGATGTTAGGCCATGTATCTGTACCTATAGGTATAGTGCCAATGAGAAACATAGTCAAAAAGGGAAACTCAGTCTTGTCCCATTCAAGGAGTGGTGAGAAAACATTGAAGGTTTAGTGGTTTTTTAGGTTAAAATCACATTAATCATGAATAAATATCCTCATGAAACTATCATATGGTAAATTATGATAGTAAATATCCCCATATAAGTAACTCATAGCCCTTGTAAAAAACTTGCACACAGTCTGCTCTCTGAAGGATTTATCTTAGATTTTGAGGAGGTTAAGGCATATAGAGACCTAATAAAATATCAAAATATTGTATATAAAATCATCACCATATATATAAGCCTCTCTAATACCTACTTAGTTTGTAAAAATAGGGGAAGTGCCTTCTATTTTATCTCAAATAAAGGGCACTCCCCTAGGTGCACAAACCTACAATTTTAGAAGGTGGAGATGGCCAGGTGAGTTAAGAGATATTTGGACCTTGAAATAATATTTTTAAAGTTTAATTTCACCTATTAAATCATGAAAAATATTGAATATAATGATAAATCTCATCCAAGTGTCCTAGGACTCCAGGGCTACAGTCAAGCCTAAAGAGTAGTGTTTTGTCCTAATGTCCAACTGAGGAATCATATACATTTATAACATTAGATATGTTTTCAAATCCATTTGAGAATGATTTTTGGATAATATTAGGTGTGTTAAATCCCTTTTTATGTAGTAAAAACATAGGTAAGGCCATTTTTTATTAAAAGACAACTCAGGGCTGTTAAACAAGGTTTAGACCTAGTGTCTAAAAGGGGAGCCATTCATACTTATAGCATGAGGTGAGAATTATATCTTATCAAAGCATGTTTTTTTGGACATATTATATATTTTAAATCTTTTTTAAGTAAAAAAAACCTAAGGAAGCCATTTTGGCTCAGAGACAACACTAGACCTATAGGAAATTGAGGAAAAGGCTCAATAGGACAAGTTTGAACACTCATATCTCTCTTGATTCTTTGCATGGGAGCCAAATATGTTTATATGAGTTATAATAGGTTTTTAAAAATCACTTTGTGGAATTTTTTTACAACTCCAATGTGATAAATTTAGGAGAAAAACTTAAGAATGAAAGCAGGACTAAAACCCTCCTAAACCCTTACCAGTGACCAATTTGGATAAATGGAGTTGGATAGCTACTATAATGTACTAGTTTGCTTAGGATTATTATTGGAAGTTATATGGGACCCTCTCAAGATCCCCCTCATGATTTTTTGCTACATCAACTTGTACTGACAGGGTGTAAAATAGGGTATTTTTTACCATTTTGTGTGTTTTATAGGTTATAGAAGGAGTCTGAGGATGAAATAAAGTTTTCAAGGAATATATATACTTTTTGTAACTAAATATGTATTTTTAATGATTTTAAATGACTCCTAATTATGAAAACAAATAGCTTCATCTTAGTGAGTCAAAATTGACATATTGGACAAGCTAGTGAGAAGTGTGAAAACTCCAAATGGAAGTGATTTTAAGGTGTCCTTGATGTTTCTAAGGCCATGAAGGGCATTTAAAGGTTTCATCCACTCCATTACATGTATTATAATGAATATCTGAATCTAAATTTGAGGACATGTGTGTAGGGTGTATAAAAGAGGAGTTTTTTGGAGAACAGATGATTATAGCTCATTTTGTGTAATGATCTTGATATACAATATATGAAAAAATACCCTTAAGGTAGGGAAACACCATATAATACTCCTTTAGGAAGGAATAACTCCATAATTTCTCTTTGAGGGGACAACCTCCAATATCCTCTTATAATAGAAGACTCAATGCTTACCTAATATCCTTACCATGATAATCATCTCCTATATATATACATCTATCTAACCCATGGATGGGTAACCTCCTAATCTAATGTAGGCTGACCATTACCCAATGTAATACTACCATAAGTTACTCTATTATCCTAATATAGTGTACCCATATAACTAAGGGAATGTGTGCTACATGTCGACATCTCCATCAACCCATATACATCAATATATCATATCCCTAGGTACATAGCATTCCTTCCCTCCTTGACATGTTTCATCCTTGAAACATAGGAAGAAACCAAATAATGAGTGTGCTTCAAATCATTACACACTTGTCTCCAATCTCAATCATCTAGCCATCCATATGTGATCTTTGCAGGTGATAGCTCTCCAAGCTTGTGTCCAAAATCCATTATGCTCCTCTAATTTCGTTTATGATCATAATTATACTACTTTGGTGTCCAAGCCTAATTATTCCTCTTTTTATTCCATGTACCATATTCCATTGCGCTTCTCTGATTCCAACCATGACCATAGTAGGTATTCTTCCATGCATAGTCATAATGATTTCCCCATTCATTCCATGAGCCATAGTATTTTTCCTTTGGATTCCATGCATATCCATTGGAAATTTTATTTCTTGTATAGACAAAATGATTGTTGTTATGACACTTCCTCACCTAGTTCCATGATTGTTTCCTCTCATGATGATGTGGGTGTCTATAAACCTCAACCTTTTCCAATACTTTGACCTTATCCACCTTTGCTTCTACCTCTTCCACCTTTTCCTTCTTTGTATCTTGAGTAGATGAAGTGATCATTTGTAGTGTGTCTTTATCTATATCATCTGAATCTTCATCATGTTCTTCATCACCTGTTTCCATCTCATCCTCACGATCTACCTAGAATGTTATTGGTGCCTTTTTCACTATTATATCTTGTAAAGTGATCTTCTTTTTCTTATACCAAAACTTCATGAACTTTTTCTGAACATTAATATTCATTGTTCCCAAAGTCTCTAACCATGGATATCCAAGAACTATATCCATATCATCCATATCCAAAGCATAAAAATCTGAATGCAAAACATATTTTTCCATACCGAGCTTCATATCTTCCAACATTGAAATATTCTTACCATGTACTTGAACCTCTTTGATATTCTTTGCTTGAACATGTAGATACTTAGCCACATTCATGTTAATGAAGTTATACATGCTGGTAGGGTTTATGGACACAACTACCTTCTTCTTTTGAATGTATCCATGAAATTGAAAAATTGACTCAGATTTCTATGGAGCCAAATTATTTGAACCCTTCTTCTTCTTCTTCTACTTCTTCTTCTTCTTCTTCTTCTTCTTCTTCTTCTTCTTCTTTTTCTTCTTCTTCTTCCTCTTCTTCTTCATCTGCTTCTTCTTCTATTGCTTCTTCTACTTCTTCTTCTTGTTCTTCTGATGATTCTTCTATTTCTTCTTCTTCTTTTTCTACTTCTTCTTCTTCTACTGCTTCTTCTTTTTCATTTATATCCCATCGATCTAGGAAGGTTCTCTTCATTGCTTCCAATGAAGAATACTGTTGCGCAAAGTTCAATTCATTAGTCCACCAATGTTTTGCAAGCCCAGACAAAGAAAAAAATAATTCTATTTTCCATAAAATTTTTGTAGTATTCTTCTCCTTAAAATTGAGCCACCATTCTCTAGAATCAACATCATCTTCCTCTGAAAATTTTTTCAACTACATGATCCACAAATAAATTAGGGTTCATGAAACCCTAAAATGTCAAAATTGATCCATAAAATTGAAATAAATCACACTAAACAATTAGAAAAATTTTGAATTTTTTATTGTACTTCTCTTAAATCTGTTTACATCTCCAGTTAAAATTTTGAATAAAAATTCTTTATATTTCGGAAGATATAGTAAAATTATTATAAACCCTAAAATATCAATAACTCCCTCAAAACGAATCAAAAAATTCTGAAATTTTTACTACGCTTTTATTATATTTTCTTACATGTTCAATAAAAACTTCAAATAAAAATTCATTATATTTCAGAAGATATAGTGAGATTAGTGTTTCATTTCACACAAATTGCCCAAATCGAAGCTCTGATACCACTTGTAATGATCTTGATATACAATATATGCAGAAATACCCTTAAGGTAGGGAAACACCATATAATACTCCTTTAGGAAGGAATAAGTCTACAATGTCTCTTTGAGGGGACAACCTCCAATATCCTCTTATAATAGAAGACTCAATGCTTACCTGATATCCTTACCATGATAATCATCTCCTATATATATACATTTATCTAACCCATGGATGGGTAACCTCCTAATCCAATGTAGGCTGACCATTACCCAATGCACTACTACCATAAGTTACTCTATTATCCTAATATAGTGTACCCATATAACTAATGGAATGTGTGCCACATGTTGGTATCTCCATCAACCCATATACATCAATATATCATATCCCTAGGTACATAGCATTTTGGGATGATTCTAGATGACCAAGACTACAACCAATGCATGGAGAGTAATTTATTAAATAATTTACTCTCATACTAATCATAATACCTATCCCTAATAATTTTTGGGATTTTCAAATAGGTCCAAATCATTAAATCAATTTTCTAAGCTAGAATGAGGAGTTTCATGCCTCTTTGTAATAGTTTGATGCCTTGTATGGACACTTTTACTTCCTGATCTTACATGGTTCATCCCACATCTTATTATCATGAATAAGTAACTAATTTTATTAGTTTTATGGGTGTATTTTTTACCCTTAGACTTATCTCTTCTCCTCTCTATCTTAGGTTATATAAGAACTAGCCATTTTGGCCATTATAACTTATGCTCCACCTAAGTATGGTGAAGCTCTACTCATTTTCATACCATTTGATCAATAATAATACTAATTTTTACCTATTTATAACTATTCTTAGTGTGTTTTACTTTAATTTTTTATCTTTTTTAGTGAAGACTATGTATTCCTTAGCATGTGTCTCATGCTTTCATCCCATTTAGATTTGGAAAGTTTCTTCTCATAGGGCATGTGAAGTGTTCTAGAAAATGTCAAGGATTGAGTGATTTAGTGTATTCATTAGTACAATTAAATGCCTCTTGTCTAGTACTCATATATTTACACATTGATCCATAACCTCATAATGTAACATTGATGTGAGAAAATGCAGATTGGAGAAGTGTATGTTCACTTTGTCTCTTGATTTCATGTGTAATATGAATTTGGTTAGAAGTCATCATTTTATTTGGTGTATCACCTCCATGAGAATTGTTTGATTTCATTTATCTTTATCCCTTTTCCCCCCAAATTTTAGGTGTAGTTGTAATCTAAAGTTGTACATCAAGGGAGCTATCCCTATCTAGAGATTCACCTCATCCTTAGGCTACCCACAAGCCTAGAGGTGTTTTCATTATGCCACTTAGATGAGGAGAGCTTAGGTATCTCCTCAAAAGGTGAAAATCAAAGTGAAAACATCACAAATTCTAAGTTTATTTTGTACATTAAATCATAAGGAAAAGGAATTAATAGTATTTAGTGACTTTAAGCTGGTAGTCAACAAAGTTAAGATTAAATTTTGATTTAAATTATCATACCTCAGGAGCTATAAACATACATCCTGGGACTTGATCAATATGTTCAACAAATTCAATATAATCCCTATCCCTAGGGAACATAATTAGATTTTTGACTCCTTAGCATCCCCATCTATGAATTTAAACTCCCTAGATAATGTTGAGTTGTAGGAATTCTCTATAAAACTAGTCCGTTGTCTCTTTATCCTAAACAATGTGATGAATTTATGTCTTCAAGTATGATCAATAGATTATACAATTTCTTAATAGTGTTAGGGTATTTGAAGCCCAAATAATTAATGAAGCAGATAGAGACAACCAGTAGGCTAAACTTGATAAGCACAAGATACTCAATATGCATGGAAATTAAATCCTAAAAGGGCTGATTTTGTTAGAAAGAGCATTTGACACATTAGACCCAAAACCCCATATAAATAATTCTAATTTTGATAACCAAAATTGTTAAATCATCAACCTTGACATTATGGAAAAAGCCCAAACCATTATTGTAGGCCTTGACTAGATGAATCTCAAACTTGAGAAGCTTCAAATGTTTTTGCTAAACTATAAAGATGTAATTTCTTGGGCCTATGGAGACCTCCAAGTTTTTCACCAAAGGGTAATTACACACACCATTCCCCTCAGACCAAGTTAAAAATCATTTAGGAAATGACATAGACCTATGAACACAATCATGGAACCTTTAATACATAAAGATGTTAACCAATTATTCTCTATTGGGATAATCTTCCCAGTTCACCACTCCACCTAGGTGTCTTTCCTATTGCCCATGTGAAATAAGAATGGGGAAGTCCATTTTTTCATATACTTTTAAAACCTAAGTTGAGATTCAAATGAAGATAAATAATCATTACCTTCCCTTAATGAAGTAATCTAAATGGTGAGTGGAACCTAGATGATATCCTTCGTAGATGGATTCTCAAGATATACCATGTCCTATGCAACTCAAAAAACCAAGTCAAAACCACATTCACCACCAAATTGTGTATTTTCACCTATAATATAATTTCATTTAGGTTAATCAATATTAAGGAAACATTTTAGACGGTGATGGATTTTGGAAATACATAATAATTATATGGATGACTTGATTATATTTTCAAAATATAGGTTGGATCACATTCACCACTTACAAAAGGTATTCAAATGGTGTAAGAGGTATGTTATTTATATAAACCTAAAGAAGAGCATATTTCGTGTCATCAAAGGTAAGATTGTCGGCCATATCATCACATAGGAAGGTATTTCTATCAATCCATAAATAATTTATGTGATTTCTCAATTAGCTCTACCTAATATCAAGAAAGAATTAAAATCCTTCTTGGGGAAAATTAACTTTATTCACAAATTCATTTCTAGATTTGTCAAAATTGTAAATCCCCTAAATACTATGTTGAAATAGGATTCAAAAGTGTAGTGGCATGCTAAATCAAATAAATCTTTACAAGATGTAATGGATGCTATCATACAGGCCTAGGTGCTAATAAGTCTAAACTAAATGCCATATTTCTACATTTGTATTATTTCTAGTCTCACACAAATATTAGGAGGAGATCACCCTATTTCTTTCAATAGAAATAATCTCAAGGATGTCAATCTGAAGTATTCTACTTTAGATAATCATGCCTATGCATTTGTCAAAGTTTTAAATAAGTTCTAGCACTACTTTTTTAAGAATAAGGTGCATACAATTGTGTTGAATCTGGCCATGAAGTAAATTTGGGGACAAAATGAATTAGGTGAGTGTAGAGGGATATGGATGACAAATCTATATGAATATGATCTAGAAATCAAACCTATAAAATTGGCTAGAGGATAGGGTCTTACTTATCTAATAATCAAAATTGATCTAAGGATAATTTTGCACTAGTTGTACCAAGAGATAGTTTATGCAATCAAAATTACATGGTGCACATGAATCAATCCTAGATCGGATAAGATAGATCACACCTATACTTTTAATTGGGGCACACACTTATTAAGTGGGATAATGACCAATATGAGGATCCACGAGACCTGATTAGGGGATCACTTGTATCATCTATCATAACACATCATGTTAGGTAGGGTTCTAAAGCCTACAGTCTAACATAATCACATAATAACCCTAAAAGAGTCCTATAGTTTCTATATTCACTTATGATAATAGACAAGAAAGTAAACTAATATAATAGCAAGAAAAGTAAACTAATCTAGTGCTCACTAAAGCTTGTGGCACAATGTGGGGGGTTAGAACATAACAAGTAAATAACAACTAAACTAAACATGTATAGGATACATATACTCAATTCAATGTATATAGAATCTTAATACATATAAGAGAAGAATACATACTGAATTATTTATCTACTCTTACAAAGGAGAAATAAATTTAGGAATACTTACCTTTGAAGATGAACCTTCCAAGTCTCAACCTCTCCCTTGGCCAATGGTGCTTCACAAGAGATTGTTGTGGCTTGTAAGGATAACAAAGATAAATTATCTCTAGGATACACAACCTACCTAAACATCCAAAATAATTATCCACAATACAAGTTCAGAGCTCCAAAAGAAAGTATTGAACCCTAAAGCTTTATTACTCAAGTAGAATGGTCAATAAGTAGATATTTGTTTACACTTCTTCACTTAAATGAACTCTCTTTTGAAATGGTAAGGAATGACCTTGTATATATAGTAGTATCTCACCCTAAAGACTTTCAAACATGTCAACTTTGCTAGGTCAACTGGGTTGACCTTGCACATTATCAGGCTAATGCTTGAAGTTTATGTTAGGTTGGTCAAGATGTAAAGTAACAAAGAAAGGAAAAGTATCCCCAAAATAAGCTAGGTCAACCAGGTAGACGTAATTTATTGAACAAGTCAAAAGGGAAACAAGGTAATAAATAAGGGATAAAGCATGAAAAATGGTTGGAATAGATAGGAAAGAGAGAGATAATCATAAGGTTTAAGGTTTTAGGAGGCAAGAGCATAGATAACAAGTGGCAAAAGGAACAACAATCTTATAAAGCACCAAAGGTCTACCACCCCTTTCTCAGTACACCCCTTAAGGCATGTTCTCAGAGAGATTAAAACTCGAGAGGTTCTTAAAAGATACAAGGTGTCAATAATAAATAAAAGTGTGAAAATATTATGTGTATATATATGCCCTAGCCGAATCTCATCACGTGTCACATAAGTGCATCACATGATGGTGCTTTGAGATAGAACATGAGGACACATAACATTGATGCTAATTAAAGTACAATAAGAAGTGAATAATATAAATTATATTATATTATTAAAAAATGCATACCTTTAACTTACCTTAGTGTCAGAGATAAATAAGAAGACTACAAGAAAGTGAAGGTGTCCAATGTAAGGCACACTAGGAGAACTTATACAAGTTAGTGAAAAAAAAAGCCAAAAATAAAAAAAATGGAATATAAGCATATAATAGTGGAAACTAATCTCTACATCATCATGAATATTAACACATTTTATGGTTTGCAAAATGGATGAGCAGAAACAAAGATATGAGAAAAAGAAGGAATATAAAGGAAAATAAATGAAGAATTTGAATTGCTAAAAAGTAGTTTTAAATATGGAAAAAAGAGAATTCATTTTATTATATTTCATTATAAGAGAAGAGAAAAAGAGATCTAGAGATAAAACAAGTTAGGATGGTGAGGGAATGACATGTTAGATGAGAGGGAACTCTAGGAGAGAGAGTGGGTGCACTACAGGTATGCATTTAAGAATTTCAAACCAAATTTTAAAATTTGAAATGAATTAAGTGAATGTTGATAAAATTTAATTTTAAGTATTTATATATGATAAAAATGAAAAAAAAATAGATTCTAAGGGAGGGAAATAGGAAGATGGGAAATGGGTTGGAAGGAATAGGGAAAAAAGCTAGAAAAAGGCAAGTTTTTGGCATATGTGTTAGGTCAGCACACTAAACCTACTAGGTTGACTAGGTCAACTTAGTAGAGTATATCAGGGTAAAATCCATGTGGTCAACCTAGAGGGTATAGGTCGACCTAGCACATTTTGGAAGCTAAAAACCTAATGTGGGGTATCTAGTTGGTCTGTAATGGCCAAAATGGAAACTTAGCACCAAAGAAAAGAGGATAAGAAGGAAAATAAAAAATGTGGAGAAAAATAGGAAATTTTTTTGATTAAACTAGGTTGATTAAGGAACTAAAGTAAGCATGAAAAAGTGTGCAGAAAGCCAAAAGAGAGCTTGAATAGTATAAAATGACCAAAGAAGGGTAAGGAGGACCAAAATATGCTAAAATAGATAAAAATTAATAAATTATACTTATTTATGATTATAAATATAATGTATAAAGAATGTATTATGATTATACATGACATGGAGGAACCAATACATCCTTTGTTGTTTCTTGATTGTAAAGATGATTATGGTTCTAGATATTTTTAGACATCTCTTGGCTACTAAACTTGTTGGAGAGATTGACAGATGAAGATAGGGCTAGACTGATATCCATAGGTCTAGGAGGGATAGCAGACATGTGTAAGATACCCTTGAGCATAGACCTAGTAGTCATGTTCCTTGGTTGTTAGGAATAATTGTCTAACACCTTCAGATGGGAGGTGGATGGGGATGTGATAGAGGTGGCTATGAAACTAGAGGATGTCTATGTGATCCTTGGGATACCTATAGTAGGATCACCAGTGACCAAAGGGTACTAGATAGCAAAGAGGAGAGGAGAGTCTTAGCCATGTGGGCTACAGGCTCAGAGATGATATTATCAGGGTGGAGATTGAGCATGGATGATTTATATATATCATATATTTTGGATCTCCATAAGGCAATGATAGGCCTTGTGACATAGTGGGTGCTCTATCACAAGTTAGATGGCTAGGTACCACTATACATGGTAGCCTTAAGAAGGATGATGTTGGAGGATCGAGTGTTATATGATCTAGGTTCTACCATCTAGGTCTAGCTCATGCATGGTTTATATGATATGTTGGTGAAAGGGTAGAATACTATAGGACTGATCATACTACTGATAACATAAATATATGAGTGATTTACTATGTATCAGTCAACTAGATTACCCTATTTGGTCGATGACATGTCACCTAGAGTAAGGAGATGGAAAGAGGAATAGGTAGCACAAGTCATGGCCCATGTGCTAGCACTACAAATGGTGAGATGCACTAAAATAGTATGGTGACCATATGAGCAGCTAACAACTACTTGGGAGAGCTAGCACATAGTTAGACTAGCACTAGAGAGGAGAGAGGTGATATGACACTATACATGGTGGAGAGAGCCACATCTGATGGCTTGAGTGCTAGTATAGATGGGTCTACCTCATCTAATAACACTAATACTCATGCTTGATCAATGGAATCATCATTTGAGGGAGACACAAGGGAAGAGGGGATTCAAACCATTGATAGTGAGGCTGAAAATATGACCACACTAAGAGTGACCATGGATTGGTCAAGCACGATGATGGGTAGAGAAAGAGGAGGTAGAGGTATTGATACCATATGTACCACTACCATCTCCATAGAGAGATGAGATATGGCCATTGAGGACATGACATCAATGGAGGTAAGAGGAGAGAGTATAGACCATCATCATCCTTGGCAAGTTAGTAGAGGAGTTAAAGTAGACATAGATGAGTGAGAGACCACTCAAGCATAGGCTAAGATGGACATGAGCCATGAAAACCAAGTTCAAGCTGAGGAGGCAACCTATAGAGGAGGTACCAAGATGTCATGTAGATAGGGAGATTGTGCTCAATGATCATATAGATGGAAAGACTATAGTAGTCGAGACATAGATAGGTAATAAAATTATGATTGATTTATTACTTAACCTTTAAATTGAAATATAGATAGATAGATAGATATTGAGATATATGACAATGATCTAATATCCATTTGGTGTGATTTTGTAGGCATACTCTAGGATGAGGAGGATAGATGGGCATCTCTAATTATGTTAACAATCCATGACATCCTAGATGAGACTCTACAGCCATATGACCCCATGACATTGGAAGATCCAAGTGTACCATTTTCCCCAGCCTAGGGGAGCTTTTTTAGACTAGCAAGAGAGGCTATGAGGTAGATATGAATGTAAATATAAAGGTCACAACCACTAGTAGATATGGGTGCAAGAGAGAGGTAGGCTTGGCATTCCCTAGCTGATGAGAGAGTTATTCATCTGGAAATAATGGCATAGATGATGTAGGCATATACAATGATACAGACCTAGCTGACATAGGCACATACAGTGACCTAGACTGAGTTGGTATAGGCACATGTGCATATACCATGTCTTCAGGGATAGGTAGATGGATTGAGATCTTGAACTACCTTGTTACAATGTACCATATAGGGGAGTCAAACTAAGGCCTCATTGGGTAGCGTGTCTAGGCCATGAGATAGATAAGATGGAGCCTAGCCCTAAAACTAGAGCATTTATTATGGTTGTATATGTTGTATCAAACTCTTGAGATATATTTATATATAATGTATCATTTTGGCTTACTAATGTGATTGTATGTGTGATCACTATGGATATATTGTTATCATTATGCTAGTTGTGTATGTGGATTCTTTGGATATATTTATTTCTATCACATGTATTTAACTTTGTTGTATATGCTATGGGAAATATATGTGATGTGGTTTCTTTTCTAGCATTATGAAAAACACATGCATGGTTAAAAATAAATAGGCAAAAAGACTTGGAAAAATATAATCAATCAAAAATGCACTACACACTAATTCAAGTTGGGAAATGTGTAATAACATGATAAATGACTAAGTATAAAGAACCAATAAATGACAAATAAGATGGTAAAAAGGGATTTTTTTTCAAACCAAAGATGAAAATTTTTGCACCAAATTAAAATAAGTAAAATCATACTATATCACATTGGGAAGTATGAAAAATAAAATAATAAAATGGAAGGTATGCAGAAGGTCACGCAAGGGAAGAAAAATAATTGAAAATTCAATGAAAATTTGGTCTTAAATTTATCACACTAATTCAAGCTGGGAAGTATGACAAAATTCAATAAATGGTTGAAATCTTACATGCACTCAAAAAATAAGAAAATAAGAGGTGAAAGAAAAATGAAGTATAAAACATACTAATTTAAGCTGGGAAGCATGTCAAATGACGTGTAACTTCATAATCAATCAAATCTTATCTCAAACTTGACACATGTAATTTGATGGTGACTTGATTTTCAAAAAACTTTGTGAGGAGGGTTAGTTCCTATCCATAGTCTATCGTTGTAACTCAACAAAGGGAACACCACATGGGGTAAAATAAGCATGAAAAACCAAGTACATGGGGAATAAGGGTAATAGGATAAAACACTCATAAATTAAAAACCCAAAAGGATGCCAAAATAGCAATAGTAATCAGAATAATAATATTGGATTGAAATACAAAAGGGATGGTAATTTTGTGAGGAATTGTCAGGTCCTATCTGCGGTCCTATGCTGCAACTCAAAAAAGAAAATCCCAAGGGGTGTGACCAAAACTCAAGATAATATTTCTCAAGAGGAAATATGAGGAAAGGGAATGAAAAATTGATTTTAAAAAACAAATACTTAGACATCTTAAAATAAGACCTTAGGAGATTAGAGGCATACTAAAAACATGAGATGACACTAAGTGACTAGTGGTCATCTATGTATAAAGGAAACCTATTCCCTATAGACACAAAGATTTATAGGTAGATAAGTGTGCTACTAAGATAAACTAATGAAGGTGTATTGGTACAATGAAAAGTAAAATGGACCTACCTCTCCATGATGTGTTTCCCATTCCTCAAGACCCCTTATAGAGCCATCGGTCTACTACAAAGATTGGGTACTTGCATGACAAAGTAGGTATCACTAGAAGATTGTTTTGAATTCCCCTATTCCAATCTACTAGCCTATCACACCCCAAATGACTTCATCTCTATGTGAAGTTGATTATGGAGGTTGAGCTTAAATTGGAGATAAGAGATGTACTTGAATCACATCTTTTAGTGTGATTAGACTTTTAAGAATATTGCATATTTTTTACTTTTGATATCATTTCCTTTTGTTTAAAATATTTGGATTTTAAATTTCTTTTGAAGGCTTCTTTTTTTTAGATTCCTCCTCCACACGGATTTGGAATGACCAAGCATGAGAGAGATAGTGATACACATAAATGAGTTGTAGGCTAAGGCTAAAGGGAGCTAAGTAACCAAAGATAAAATACTGACTACAACACTTAGGCTTGATAATGGACAATATGTGATCTCAAATTGCAATCATGCATATGCTTAGTTTGTGGAAAAAAGAAGAAAGGAAAAGGGAGATTCAAAGGTGGACTAGTAAAAGGAAATAATAATGAGAAATATTATTTGCTAACTGATCACATGGTAAAAGGAGATAATAAAAAAATGGAATAAGGTAAATACAACCAAGTCACCATGACAATTATTTATGAAAAGTAAAGATAATAAAACAAATAATCAAGAAGATATAGGGAGACAACAAGCTAAATTTGGTGATTTTACTAGGATCTGTTAGGTCTTATCCATAGTCTTACAAAGTAACTCACAAAATAAATATCCAATGGATGAAATAAGAATACAGAGAAATATAAAGCAATGATAAGGAAGAATAGACATATGTAAGAAGGAGCCACTGGTGGAGAAGGATCTATGGGTGATAGAGGGTCCATGAGTGGAGAAGGAACCATAGGTGGATGCACAAAAAGAACCATATGAGATGTAACTATGGGAGAAGGGGGAACCTTCTTAGGAGAATGACCTATGGGAGGAATAGTAGCTAGTCCAGGGATGGCTATAAGATGATCCTTAAGATACTATGAAGGATATGACAATGATCAGTATGATGTGTGTTGTATTGGTGCCATATACAATACCTCTCACCATACTTAGGTATATAGTTAGGAATAATATTGGGAGGATTTATGGTAGTGTCTATAGATAGTGAAGAAGGATGCAAGGTATCAATATATTGTCATAATTTGTGATAATGGGTAGAAGAATGAGTATATGTCCCATGAAAGAAATAGAAACATTTGTGAGTGTGCTTAAGAGGAACACTCACAAGAGAAGGTGTAATAGGTGTGGAAGAAGAGGGAGATGACTCATCACCCCATTTGTTGGGCAAAGGATTTATCCTAGGCAAAGTAAGAAAACCATCACCAATAGGAGGTAGTGATGGAGAAGGAATAGAATTAATCTTAATAAGAAGATAACTAGTGAAAGAAGCAAGACAGGGCTCATCAAGAATGGAAGAAGCAATAATAACTGGTTCTGACATAGGTTACACTGTGGGAGGAAAATGATCAATATAAATTCTAATAAGGGTAGCACTAACCTTAGGAGTAAACCAATGATGAGAATTAGGGAACCTAGAAAAAATGGTAAGTGTTAGTCATAGTATGATCCGTGAGCATAGTCCTATGGGGCTCCTCATAAATTTGAGGTGTCGATGCCATCTCCACTCTATGATAAAGAGGAAAAATACAAAAATTAGGAACTATAAAAGTTAAAACATGAGAGGATTCATAAAAAGACTTAAGTAAATAAGAATGATAATGCATAATCTCAACATCAGGGGCTTAGATAAGACCACATAATAAAGGATCATCTAAGGAATATCCATCATCATAATCAGGGATATGAAGATTGATCACACAAGTTAGAATAACTTTGTCATCGAAAGAAGCATGGTGAATATAATGATGAATCTTAGATAAGACTATAGGAATGTCATCGCAAGGAGGTCGGTGATAATGAGGTTTAAAGGAAGTAGAATGAGATTAGATGAGGTGTGAGATCATAATTTTTGATCTCGAGACTAATATCATCGAGATCATCATCATTGAAGTCTAAAAGGTTGGGAGGAATATTACCAATAAGCTTAGGATGCCCATTGTATCCTCTGGTTGAGTTGACAAGAAAATTTATAAGCTGTGACTCAAAAAATGGAACAGTAGATAAAGACTCAAGAGTAGGAATCTTAAATACATCATGATCTTGGAATTGATCAAAATTCTAAGGGTTAGTATCTCCTTGAATCCTATAAATGGCTCCATTATGAGGGAATTTAACACATTATTAAGTGTAATAAATGATAACTCGCATATGATGAGTCCATAGCTTACCAAGCAAGATGTTATAATAAAGAATAAAGTTAAAGATCATCACCTTCACATGAACTAAGATAGGTAGGATAGTAATGAGAAGGTACACACACCCAAGAGGAGGTATTTTCCTTCTATCATATCCTTGGTAGGTGCGACATGTAGACTTAAGATTGAATTCAAAATATCCAAGGGTTTTAATGAAATCAAGAGAAGTAACACAAGTGTGAGAACCCTCATCAATCAAATCATGCCTAATTTAGATATCATAGATTTAGATCCTAATAAATAGGGGAGGATCATTTGCATGAAGTAAATTCTCATTAGGAATCATAGATGAGATGGGAAATTTTAATGAAAGAGAAGTGTCAATAGTTGCATCAACATTTATTGACATCTCTTCACATTGTTACAAGATACTATCCTTAGAATCAGATAAGGCTACCTCCCATCCTACTAAGGGAGGATGAGAAACATTCATCTGAAATAATAGTTGCATAATATATTTTTGATGATGGAGAGATGTCCTCAAGAGTTCAAGAAATGGAATTTGAGAAGGGAGATTAGTGAGCTACACAATGGGATCCCACTCATCATAACCCATGAGAATATTGTTAGATATAGATGTGTAATGGTTAAGGAGGTCTTCAAAGGGAAGAGCTGAAGAGCATTGAAATTTGTTTTGGTAAGAATGAGAAGGTTTAGAAGACAGTTGAAAATCATGTTGAGATGGTTAAATAATATGTTCATCTCGATCTTAAGGAGTAGAATAAGTGTTAATATAATGTTTAATAACATTGGAAGGAGAAAATGATGGAAGAGTGGTAGAAAAAACATGGGATGTGTTATCCAAAGGATAATCATAAGTTGTATCTTCATAAAATGTTATAAGATCTTCTTGCCCCAACTCATTTAAATGAGTTGGAGAAGAATCTTGGATAACACGGTATGCTTGAGAAAGAGGTAGAGTCTAGATAGGCTAAGAATCGATGAAAGCCACTACTCTTCACATATTAGTCATGTTAACCACATTTTATTTGAAAATTAGTTCCAAAAGACTTTCTAAATTATTGGTGGAAGAGATGGGCTTGCATTGGTTTTCTTGAATTGGTTGATGATTATGTAAAGGATCCTTATAAATAGCTAAATGAGCATTGGATTGATTCAAGTCTTGAGCTTTTTCATGATTTTTATATTCTTTTAAATCATGCTCATAAGTTTGTTTATGTTGGCACATGGTAGAATCATATTCAAAATTATGTCCAAAAAGAAAGTCCATAGGTAAATTGTGAAGCTGTCTGTAGGTCTCATGAGAATGACCCCAACGAGCACCGAACCAACAAAACTTGTTAGGATCATACTAGATTTTCATAAAATGAGTAGGGTCAATTTTGTGAGGAAGAGGCCTAGATAGACATTTAATCAATTCAACTAAGGAAAGAGGTTTATGAAAATTAATGTTATTTGTTGAGAAATGAGGATTAGTAAATTATTGAGAAGAGGAAGTTGGTTCTAAAAAAGGGGTAGGAATAACAGCTTGAACGTGGTGAATGGTATCGAATGAGTCAAAAACACTATCACTGGTAACATTTTGGTTTTTTTTTTTTAAGTAATATATGATAACCCATAGAAGGTTTGGGTGGCTCAAATTTATGCATAAGGAAATCTTCTCACTTAGCTTGATCAATAACTTCATCCAAAGTGTGTGGCGAAAGGGTATAGACTCAATATTGTAATTTGGGATAAAGAGCATTTGTAAAGAGATGAAAAAGATTATCATTGGCCATGTTGTGTTCACATTTGTTTGATAAAGTCTTCTATCATTTAACAAATGTTTGGGTAGTTTCATTTTCATAAGGAAATCTTCTCACTTAGCTTAATCAATAACTTCATCCATAGTGTGTGGCGAAAGGGTATAGACTCAATACTGTAATTTGGGATAAAGAGCATTTGTAAAGAGATAAAAAAGATTATCATTGGCCATGGTGTGTTCACATTTGTTGGATAAAGTCTTTTATCATTTAACAAATGTTTGGGCAGTTTCATTTTCATTTTTCTTGCAATTGATGAAATGGGCCAAAGTGTTTTTAGGAAAATCACTAGTTTGGAATTCTTAAACTAAAACATTCACTAAATCCTCCAAACTAGTAATGGAATGAGGTCTAAGTTGATTGTACCAATCCAAGGCATTGCCTATGAGGATCTTAGTAAGGAGCTTGGTAGCAGAAAAGGTGTTTAATTTAACCCAATCCTTATAAAGATTTCCAAATGTTTTAAGATGAAGAGAAGGATCAGTTGATCCATTATAAGAGATTGTAGATGTTATAACTCCTATATCAATGTTAGTAATTTTAGTAGTGAGAGGTGCATTTAATAGATGCTTGATAGTTTTATTGATTAAAAGAGGTTGAGGAATGAGATTTCCTTGAGAATATCAAAGAGGAGGGGGAGGAAAACTTTGGTTATGTGTGCCCCAAGCCATTGGTTGTGGTTGTGTTTGAAGATGAAGAAGGTTATTTCGCATTCTCATCATTTGATTTGTGTTATGATATTGGAAAGCATTCATTTGATTGAGAATTTGAAATAGAAGTTGATGAGTTTGACTAAAATTATTAGAAGAGTTGGTGTTGGTATTAGTGGCTTGGGTACCGCTATTGTTTTTGTTGAGAACTTGAGATGAATGATGAGAATGAGAGGCACTAGTAGCAAAGCTTGCTTTTGTAGTAAAAGATGGACTAGTGAATGGAAGAGAGGAAGAAGCACTAGATGTTGGAACTATTATCATTGATTTCAAAGGTCTAACATTATTAGTGACAAAGGCCCCATATAATTTTATGTGTAAAGGTGTGTTTAATGTTCATATCTTGGCTAAAGTGTGTTAATATTATCTATACATTAATATATATATTATTGGTTGCATAAACACTAAAGAGGGACCATGAGGAACTCAAAGAGTCACCACTAAATACAAAAGAGGGAAATAATGCATTTTTTCATGAAGGGTCACCTTGAGGAATTTGAAGAGTCACTAGATAAAGACAAAAGAGGGAAAAGATGCATTTTCCCATGAAGAGTCACCATGTGACTTTTCATATGGAAGAATTTAAAGGGTCATACAATTTTGGTGTCATTTTCAATGAGTATTGAAGGGTCACAAAGGGTGAATGCAAAAGGTCATTTTGAAAGATATAAAAAGAGGCCTGGGTAGCCATTTTTAATAAGCATGGAAGTTAATTCTTTTATCTAGATGAGAAGAGCAAAGGAGAGAAGAGAAAATATAAGAGATGAAATAGTATTCTATCATTTGTTGAGAAATTAACATTGTGAGATAGTTATGTTTTATACACAAGAGGGGTGTATGCTCATATGGGTTGGTGCTCGAAATCATTATTGTGTTGGTGCTCAACAAAGGGGTTGGTACTCTTTTGGGTTGGTGCTCATCAAAGGGGTTGGTGCCTACAATTTGGTACTTGTAAACTTTTTAATTTGAGTTAGTGCTCATTCATATACTTGAGATTATTCTTTGTTTTTTTCCCACATTGGGTTTCCACATAAAAATCTGGTGTCTCTCTCTCTTATGTAGTGCATGTTATTGATTCAATTTTCTTGCATATCTTGAATGCATGATTAAATGGTTAAAGAAAAGAAAATTGATTAAGTACAATTTCTATAATATATATGATATAGTAATTCACCCCTACCTCTCAGTATATCTTATGCTTAACAATTGGTATCAAAGCAGGTTACTTTGAAAAGAGTTTAATAGCTTGAAGGTAGATCAGGGAAAAAACAATGGCTAGATCACATGAAGGTTTTTCTACAAATAAGGAACCTTTGTTTGATAGGAAAAATTATTCCTTTTGGAGCATAAGGATGAGGACTTACATGATGGCCCTTAGATTTTACATTTGGCAAGTAGTGATGGAGGAATACAAAGAGCCACAGACACTTATAACTACTCTGACAAAAAAAAGGCAAGTTAAGATAATACTAAAGATTTAAACTCTATTTTATGTGGTTTATGTGAATCAAAAAAATTTAAAGTTATGCAATTCAAATATGCTCAGGATACTTAGGTAAATCTTGATAATATTGACAAAGGTGATGGAAAGGTTCATCAAGCTAAGATAAAAACTTTTAGAAGGTAGTTTGAGAGTTTTAAGATTAAAGAGGAGGAAAATATAGCAAGTTATCTTTTGCAGATTGATCAAATAGTTAATCAAATTCAAGGCCTTGGAGAAAAGTTATAAGAATTAGTGGTGGTACAAAAGGTTTTGAGATCTCCACCAATAAGATATGATGATGTAAATGTTTTGACAATCGAGGAGATGAATAATCTAGCCAAGCTAATAATGGATGAACTACATGGTATTCTTATGACATATGAGATGCAGACTGAACAAGATAAACCCTCAAAGAAGGAAGTTACTTTCAAGACATCAAAGAAAGACAAGGCTAAAATTGAAGAATCAATTGATAGCTCTAGCAATGATGAAGATGACAACAGATATCTATTCATCTGCAAGCCAAAAAAGGGAATAGGTAAATATCAAGGAAAATTGCCATTTAAATGTTTTAAATGTGGTAAGATTGGACATTTTGTAGATAAGTGTCTAGATAAGTATAATTGTGACAATTAAGAAGCAAAGTATACATACAAGAAAAAATTGAAAGGAAAATACAAGAAGATATTCGAGAAGAAGAGCTTATGCTATAAATATCTTAGCTCAGTCAAAGATAGTGGAGTCGGTGACTCAGATGAAGAAGACATTATATTCATTACAATACATAAAGATGCCTCTGCAAGTAAAAGTAGAGATGATCAAGAAGCAAAACATGATGAAAGAAAGAATTAAGTTAAGGTGAATCTAGAAGGAGAACTCATTTATGCCTTAGAATAATTATAAACTCTTGAGAATAAGAATCACATAATGAAGTGCTAGATAGAGAAAAATGAAAAGGAGTCAAAAGAAATAATTGAATATCTACAAGCACACATTGAAGAAGCTAAAAATATTGAAGAATATCTAATAGCTTAGTTACAAAAACTAAGTGAAGAATATGTAAGGTATGTTGTTGAAATTAAATATTTAAAAGCATATCTTGAGAAAACAAATAAAGCAGTCAATGAAAGAGCAACTAATGATTCCAAATATGAGAATAACACTAATATGTCGAATAAGATATTATAAAGTCAAGATCAATGTCAGATAAGATAGGTATTACATTTTAAAAAAAGAAAGGGGAGGCCACTACTTTCACAGACAAGGTTAACACAGAAAAAGGAGAGAGCTATGATAAAGCTCTTACAAAAGAGGAAATGAAAGAGGAAGAATTTAAGACTATATAAGTTAGTTCAAACAAAGAAGGCTGGAAGGAACAAATCTATAAAATATTATAAGGTCAAATATATACAAATAAAAACAAGTTTTATTTTCATGGTTATTGGTTTTATTGTAATGGTTATGGTCATAATAAAATAGAATGTTAGAAAAAAGATAACAATTTTATAAATAAGGAGAAGGGAACTCATGTAGAATCAAGAAGAATCCACAAATTTTTTTCTCCTCTATCAGGCTTTGATGAAGAATCCATAGTTTGTTACAGCTGCAATAATTTTAGACACATAGCTTAGTATTGTAAAAGCATGTTCGAGTCATTCAAAAAGTACTAAAGTTTCAAGGCTCCATTCATCAAGAAGAAAGTTTAGATAGGTTCATGGTAGAAGAAACACCTTGAAAAGTTCATGTTAGTCCAGATAGCTTTGCATGCAAGAAATGAAGAAAATCCATGGTCCATTGATAGTGGATGTTTGAGGCACATGATAGGAGACAAGATCAAGTTCATAACTCTAAAAAAAATCAATGGTGGCATAGTGAAATTTGGAGACAATACCACTACCAGGATAACCAAAAAAGGTACATTAAGTTTAGATAATGGTAAAACCAAGATTGAGAATATATTGTATGTAGAAGGTATTAAGCATAATCTATTGAGTGTAAATTAGATATGTGATCAAGGATATACATTAAAGTTTTATGTATAAGGTTGTGAGATTAGAAGAAAAATTTAGATGTGTTGATTACATATGCTTAGAGGATAGGCAAAAATTTATATATGTTAGCATATATCTTCAAAAAGGCACAACCAAAGGACACGTTTAAGGATCAACGAGAGAAGTTGAAAGTAATTTCTTTTACTTCCTACCATTGAGGATTAGCATTAGTTGAGGGGGAGCTAGGTGTTAGCTCTAGGATAGACCCTTTTCCATTGATGTCAAAGGGGGATAAATATAGAAATAGGTTCAAAAAATAAGATGCTATAGTAAGGGGGAGTTACTGTATGTTTTTAGTTGGCAATATGTATAGGTCTCAATTTTTTAGGAGAAGTACAAGAACAAGTTTCAAGATGTGAAATTTTTAATTTGAGGTTGCCATCAATAACAAAGGGGGAGATTGTTGGAAATATTGTCATTGATGTCAAAGGTCTAACATTATTGGTGACAAAGGCCCCATAGCATTTATTGTCTAAAGGTGTTTTTAATATTTTTATCTCGGCTAAAGTGTGTTAATATTATTTATATATTAATGGATATATTTTTAGTTTCATAAATACAAAAGAGGGCCCATGAGGAAGTCAAAGAGTCACCACTAAAGATAAAAGAGGGAAAAGATGCATTTTCCCATGAAGGATCACCTTGACGAATTCAAAGAGTCACCGAATAAAGACAAAAAAGGGAACGGATGCATTTTCCCATGAAGATTAACCATGTGAATTTTCATATGGAATAATTCAAAGGGTCATGCAAGTTTGGTGCCATTTTCCATGAGGATTGAAGGGTCACAAAAGGTGAATGACAAAGGTCATTTTAAAAGTTATAAAAGGAGGCTTGGGTAGTCATTTGTAATAAGCATGGAAGCAAATTGTTTTATCTAGATTAGAAGAGTAGAGGAGAGAAGAGAAAAGAGAAGAGATGTAGTAGTATTCTATCATTTATTGAGAAATCAACACTGTATGATAGTTATGTTTTATACACAAGAGGGGTTGGTGCTCTTGTGGGTTGGTACTCACAAATCATTGTTGCGTTGGTGCTCAGCAAAGTGGTTGGTACTCCTACAAGTTGGTGCTTGTAAAATTTGTAATTTGAGTTGTGTCTCATTCATATACTTGAGATTGTTCTCTATGGTTTTTTCCACATTGGGTTTCTCTGTAAAAATTTGGTGTCTCTTTCTCTCTCTTGTGTGGTGCATGTTATTGCCTCAATTTTATTGCATATCTTGAATTTATGATTAAGTGGCTAAATAAAATAAACTTGATTAAGTAAAAGTTTTATAAGATATATGATATATTGATTCAACCCCCCTCTTAGTATATCCTATGTTTAACAATTGGTATCAAAGCAAGTTCTTTTGAAAAGAGTTTACCATTTTGAAGGTAGATCGGTGAAAATATGATGGCTAGATCACATGAAGGTTTTTATACAAATAAGGCACATTTGTTTGACGATAAAAATTATGCCTTTTGGATCATAAGGATGAGGACTTACTTGATGGCCTTAAGATTCAACATTTGGCAAGAAATGATGGAGGAATATGAAGAGCCACACACACTTGTAACTATTCTGACAAAAAAGAAGGCAAGTAAAAATAATGATAAAGCTTTGATTGCTATTTTATGTGGTTTATGTAAATAATAATTTGTTAAAGATATGGAATGCAAATCTTCTCATGAGACTTGGGTAAAGATTGAGAATATTTAAAAAGGTGATGGAAAGGTTGATCAAGCTAAGCTCTAGACTTTCAGAAGATAGTTTGAGAGTTTTAAGATGGAAGAGGAAGAAAACATAACAAGTTATCTTTTGCAGATTGATCAAATAGTTATTCAGATTCAATGCCTTAGAGAAAATTTAGAAGAATTAGTTGTGGTACAAAATGCTTTGAGATCTCTACCAATAAGATATGGTGTAAAGGTTTTGAAAATCAAGGAGATGAAGAATCTAGACAAGCTAAAAATGGATGAACTACATGGTATTCTTATGCAATATGAGATGTAGACTGAATAAGAGAAACCCTCAAAGAGGGAAGTTGTTTTCAAGACATCAAAGAAAGACAAGGCTAAAATTAAAGAATCAAGTGATAGCTCTACCGATGAGGAAGATGATAATGAATATCTATTCATTCACAAGCTAAAAAAGGGCACAGGTAAATATCAATGAAAATCACCATTTAAATGTTCTAAATGTCGTAAGATTGGACATTTTGTAGATAAGTGCCTAGATAATAATATTGGTGATAATGAAAAGGAAATGTCTATATACAAGAAAAACTTCAAAGGCAAATACAAGAAGATATTTGAGAAGAAGAGTTTATAATCTAAAAATTTTAGCTTAATAGAAGATAGTAGAGTCAGTGACTCAAATGAAGAAGAGATTTTATTCATGACCATACATAAAGATGCCTCCACAAGTAAAATTAAAGATGATCAATAATAAAAACATGATGAAAGTGAGGATGAAGCTAAGTTGAATCTAGAAGGAGAACTCATTTGTGCCTTAGAAGAATTAGAATTTCTTGAGAATAAGAATCATAGATTGAAGTGTTAGATCAAAAAAAATGAAAAGTTGTCAAAAGAAATAATTGAAGATCTAAAAGAACACATTGAATAAGCCAAAAATACTGAAGAAGATCTAATAGCTTAGTTACAAAAAGTAAGTGAAGAATGTGAAAGGTATGTTGTTGAAATTGCCTTTATAAAAACATATCTTGAGAAAAAAATAAAGCAGTCAATGATAGAGTAGCTAATGATTCAAAATTTGAGAAGAGCGCTAATATGTTGAATAAAATATTATAAAGTCAAAGATCAATGTCAGACAAGATAGGTATCAGATTTGAAAAAGAGAAAGGGGAGGCCACTACTTTCATAGACAAGGTTAACAGCATAAAAAGCAAAGAACTATGTTGAAGCTCTTACAAAAGAGGAAATGAAAAAGGAAGATATTAAGACTACATAGGTCAGTTCAAAAAAAGAAGGTTGGAAGGAAAAAATCTAAAAAAGACAATCGATCAAAGATACACAAATCAAAATAGATTCTATTTTCATGGTAATTATTTTTATTGTAATGGTTATGGTCATAAGAAAATAGAATGTCAAAAAAAGAGCTAACAATTTCAAAACTAAGGAGAAGGAAAATCATGCAAAATCAAGTAGAAGCCACAACTCTTTTGCTCCTCTATCAAGATTTGATGAAGAAGCCATAGTCTGTTACAAGCATAATAATTTTAGACACATAGCCCAGTATTATATAAGCATGTTCGAGTTAGTCAAGAAGTACCAAAGATTCAAGGCTCTATTCATCAAGAATAACTTTTAGATAGGTTCATGGTATAAGAAACAACCTAAAAAGTCAATGTTTTTTTGGATAGCTTTGCATGTAAGAAATGAATAAAATCCATGGTTCATTAACAAAAGATGTTCATGGCACATGAAAAGAGACAAGAGAAAGTTCATAACTCTAAATAAAATCAATGGTGGTGTAGTGAAATTTGGAGACAATACCACTACCAGGATAGCCAAAAATGATACATTAAGTTTGGATAATAGTAGAACCAAGATTGAGAATGTATTGTATGTATAATGTCTTAAGAATAATCTATTGAGTGTAAGTTAGATATATGATAAATGATACACATTAAAGTTTTATGCAAAAGGTTGTGAGATTAGAATTAAAAAAATTAGATGTGTTGATTATAGATTCTTAGAGGATATGCAACATTTTATTTACGTTAGTAGATATCTTCAAAAAGGCACAACTAAAGGACATGTTTGAGGATCTGTGAGAGAAATTGAGAGTAATTTATTTTACTTCCTACCATTGAGGATCAACATTAGTTGAGGGGGAGCTAGGTGACAACACCAAGATAGACCCTTTTCCATTGATGTTAAAGAGTGAGAAATATAGAAAAAGATACAAAAATAGGTTCAAAAAATAGGATGCTACAGTAAGGGGGAGTTGTTATATGTTTTCAATTGGTAGTATATGTAGGTCTCAATTTTTAGAAGTACAGAAACAAAATTTAGGATGTGGAAATTTTATTTTGAGATTGCCATCAATGACAAAGGGGGAGATTATTGGAAACATTGGCATTGATGTCAAAGGTCTAACATTATTGGTGACAAAGGCCCCATAGTTATTTAATGTCTAAAAGTGTTTTTAATATTCATATATTGGCTAAATTGTGTTAATATTATTTATATATTAATGGATATATTCTTGGTTTCAGAAAGATAAAATAGGTCCCATGAGGAAGTCAAAGAGTCACCACTAAAGACAAAAGAGGGAAAGGTTGCATTTTCCCATGAAGGGTCACCTTGAGGAATTCGAATAGTCACTAGATAAAGACAAAAGAGGGAAAGGATGAAATTTCCCATGAAGATTCACCATATGACTTTTCATATGGAAGAATTCTAAGGGTCATGTAAGTTTGGTGCCATTTTCCATGAAGATTGAAGGGTCACAAAGGGTGAATTCCAAAGGTCATTTTGAAAGCTATAAAAGAAGGCTTTGGTAGCCATTTTCAATAAACATGGAATTTAATTACTTTATCTAGCTAAGAAGACCAAAGGTGAGAAGAGAAAAGAGAAGAGATACAATAGTATTTTATCATTTATTGAGAAAGTAACATTGTGAGATAGTTGTGTTTTTATACACAAGAGGGGTTGGTGCTCACAAATCATTGTTGTGTTAGTGCTCAGCAAAGGGGTTAGTGCTCACAAATCATTATTGTGTTGGTCCTCAACAAAGGGGTTAGTGCTTCTACAAGTTGGTGCTTGTAAACTTTATAATTTGAGTTGGTGATCATTCATATACTTGATATTATTCTCCATGGTTTTTTCCTCATTGGGTTTTTATGTAAAAATATGGTCTCTCTCTCTCTCTCTCTCTCTCTCTCTCTCTCTCTCTCTCTCTCTCTCTCTCTCTCTCTCTCTCTCTCTCTCTCTCTCTCTCTCTCTCTCTCTCACACACACACACACACACACACACACACACACACACACATGTGGTGAATGTTATTGCTTCAATTTTATTGCATATCTTGAATGTATGATTAAGTGGTTAAAGAAAATAAATTTTATTAAGTAAAAGTTGTATAAGATATATGATATATTGATTCACCCTCACTCTCAGTACATCCCATGCTTAACACTATAAGCATGAGTGTTTTTGGTAGCAAACAATGAACTAGTGGAAGGATTAAGGATAGTGGATCTTAAGAGAGGTCCACTAGATTTAGAACCAGCCATGGTAGTTGAGATACTAGGCATGGAGGTAAAATAAAGGAAAGAAGAATAAGAATCATGAGAAGAGGTCATGATCAAAGGGAGGGGTTATGAAGAAAACAATTAGTACTACCAAATATATTTGAGAATGTAGAATATGGTGAATGAGGTTCATTGTCTTGACCACTAATCATGAAATCATAAATGGATCTTTCCCTTTATGTTGGGGAAATTGGTTAATAAAGAAAATCATTTCAAGAGTATACTCTAACTCAAGTTGGTTTTCTATGAGAAAAGAAGTATTATTTTAAAAAGAGGTATCATGAGGGAACCCATAGTCCATTTTGTGATTTGCAATATCAACATTACTAGAATTTGCAAAAGGAACTCTAAATTATCGACGAGAAACTCTATGAGGATTGGTGAATTCCATCATGCCTTTTGTTTAAGATTTAGTGTTGTCACCCAATAGGAAATCCATGATGAAAGAGGAAGGAAATAAAGATGAGAAAATAAAGGATTCAAAAAGTGATAGAAACAAAGGTAGGTAGACCTAGTTGACCTAGTGCAAAATATGGACAATAAAGATGGATAGGGTGCATATAACTGACCTAGTATAGAAATTAGAAGCTAATAAAAAAGGGAAAATTGCCTTAAAAATATGATAGGTCAACCTGGCTGACCTAGTGCAATGCATAGGAGCTATAAAAAATTGTTGTCCACCAAGTCAACCTAGTGTAGTGGACAAAGGTAGAAAGTAGGGTCTGAGATAGTGCATGGTCGAGCTGGTCGACATAGCATAGTAGACAAGGAAAGAAAAAGGTTTTCTAATAAGATGAGAAATCAAGCAAGATATGTTTTTAGCTATTTTAGAAAAGCAAATTTTGGAATGAAATGTATATCCAATTGAATTGATGCTAGCTAATTCAATTGGTACACATACATAGATTACAATTTTGAAATAAAAGTATAGATTAGAGTATAAATAGAGAAATAGAAACTAACTTTGGTGTTTTGGAGATGAAAATATAATAGGTAACTAACCTATAACCTTAGAGATAATTTGCCTAATCTGTAGAACAAGGTCAAGTTGGTTGACCAAGTGAGATAGAAACCTGTTGTAAAAGCTAAAAAAGTGTGCTAAGTCAACCTGGTCAACCTAATAGATTAAACTGCGTGTCTGAAAATGTGCTAAGTTGACTTGGTTGACCTAGTTGACTAAAATACACATTTGGAAGTCTGGAAGCTAGAACTTGCACTATGAATCTTGAACAGGAACCTACTACAAAGTGCTTGTAAATGTGCTAGGTCGATCTGATCGACCTAGTAGGTTAAAAAGAAAGTCCAAAAAGTAATAAAAACTTATGTTTAGTTGAGCTAGTTGATCCAGTTTCCTATTCTTAAACACAAAGATAAATAGTTGGGTTGGTAGAATCAATCTAGTAAGTCAAAATATGTGACAAAAAAGATGACAAAATGAATAAAATAAGTGAAAGAAACCCTATAAGGGTTTGATTCACATTGGGTTCATCAGAATGTATGTAATTAGAATTTCACGGTGTGCATGAATAAATCCTAGATCGGATAAGATAGATCACACCTACACTTCCAATTGGGGCACACACTTATTAAGTAGGAGCATGACCAATATGAGGATCTTCTATACCTGATTAGGGGATCACTTGTATCATCTATCACAACACATCATGCTAGGTAGGGTTCTAAAGCTTAAAGTCTAACACAATCATGAAACAACCCTAAAAGAGTCATATGGTTTCTATATTCACTTATGATAATATACAAGAGATTAAACTAATCTAATAACAAGAAAATTAAACTAATCTAGTGCTCACCAAAGCTTGTGGCACAATGTGGGGTGTTAAAACAAAACAAGTAAATAACAACTAAATTAAACATGTATACGAGACATATGCTCATGTCAATGTCTATAGAATATTAATACATGGGAGAGAAGAATACATATTTCATTATTTATCTACTCTTACAAAGGAGAAATAAATTTAGGAATACTTACCTTTGAAGACAAACATGCCGAGTCTCAACCTCTCCCTTGGCCAATGGTGCTTCGCAAGAGAATGTTGTGGTTTGTAAGGATAACCAAGATAAATTAAATCTAGGCTACATGACCTACCTAATAATCCAAAATACTTCTCCATAAGACAATATTGGATCTCCAAAATAAAGTATTGAACCCTAAATCTTTATTCCTCAAGTATAATGATCAATAAGCAGATGTTCATTCACACTTATTCACTTAATTAAACTCTCTTATGAAATGGTATGGAATGACTTGTATATATAGTAGTATCTCACCTTAATGCCTAAATTTTATGTTAGGTTAGTTAAGATCTAAAGCAACAAGGAAAGACAAAGTATCCCCAGAATAAGCTAGGTTGACCATGTCAACCTAGCTTACTGAATAGGTCAAAAGGGAAACAAGGTAAGAAATGAGGGATAAACCATGAAAAATGATGGGAATAGATAGGAAATAGATATATAATCTTAGGTTTCAAGGTTTTAAGAGGATATAATGTAGATAACAAGTAGAAAAAGGAACAACAATATTACAAAGCACCAAAGGTCTGCCCACCCCTTTCTTGATGCACCCCTTAAGGCATGCACTCAGAGTGATTGAGACTCAATAGGTTCCTACAAGATATGAAGTGTCAATAATCAATAAAAGTGTGAAAATATTATGTGTATACAAATAGTATTATATTAGGATTGGTACACCCTAGTGATACATTACCTATTCTATGGGAACACACCTCCTAAGATTAACCAAACATAGAATAGGGCCTTGAGATTGAAGTCTATGTAATGCATGTTGAATAAGGAATTTCTCTTTAATAATAATCATGAGTTCATCTATCTTAGATGCTTATAATAATCTGAGGCCAAATAATTTATGGAAAACTTCCATGAGAAGTTAGGATATGGCCACCCTAAAATGAATGCCATGGTACACAAGATACTCTGAGAAGGATACTATTGGCCTACCATATTCAAAGATGTCCACCCCCATGTTTAGACATACCATCAATGTCAAACCTTATCTAAGAGGAAAACTCACACAATGATGCAATTTTAACTAGTTATAGAAATGATAGTATTTTCCCAATGGGGGATATATTTTGTGGGGGTCATTAACCCAAACTCCTCGGTAGGCATAAATTTATTCTTATGACCAAATATTACTTCATAGGGTGGACCAATATAGTGGCAATAAATATAAGTATTTCTAATGAGGTCATTAATTTCTTGTAAAATAATGTGACCACTAGTGTATGATAATGGCCCTACTTTCCAATATGTAGATTTTACATAATGGGCATACGACAATGGGATCACTTTGAGGTTCTCATCCAATTTCCACCTGCAAGGGAAAAAATTGGTAGAATCAACTAAAAAAAACCTTATTCATTCCAATAACAAATATATAGAATAGAAACCTCTAGATTGGAATTCATTATAGAAGTTTACTCTATGGGTTGACTGCACTAGATATAAATAGGCACTCAATAACTCTCCATTTACTCTATTTTATGGATTGGAGGAAATTATGTTGGTCATTCCCAAGTTTCCTACTTATAATTTCATGTAGTAGTATATGGAACAAGATGATAAAGTGAACTCCAAGCTCTTGGAAATTATCCAGTTAGAAGAAACTCATGATGAGGCCTTACTCAACTTTAAAAAGTATCAAAGTACTATCAAGTGATGGTTTGAAAAAAGGGTCAAGGTTAAATATTTTAGGATTTATTATCTATTATTATTGTGGGATAAATCTCATGAAAATAAGGGCTAACACTCTGAGTTTGGTCCTCTTTGTATTGGCCCCTACCTGGTAGCTATGTTACTTGGATAAAATACCTTTCATCTTAAGTACGTAGAAGCTAAAAACCTAACATTACTAGTGAATGGATAGTTTATGAAGCACTACTTATGGAATTCCCCTTCTAGTGTGATATAAAATTAATCTTGACAAGAGTGGTAATGAACATATTAGACTATTTAGCTTTAGTTTTTTGTTTATTTTTGTTGTTTGTTTGATTTTGTTGCATTCATTTTTTTCCTTTTGGCCTTAATTTTTCCTATGGTGTTCATCCTTGACTAACCATGCCCTAGATCTACCCTTGAATTAAAATCAATATAGTGAACTAGACTAAGAATTCCTTTAGTGAACTGATAGTAAGTAACCACTCTGAATGATGGAAAAATCCTAGGAAGTACATTAAGCTTTGGAATATTAGAGGTGAGATTTCATTTAAATCATGTCAAATTTAGTAAGTTATTATTTTACATTTTATGTCTTTTAGGTCTATGATACTTAATAAATCAAGTGAAATTTAGAACAACTCCATTTCATGATAGAACCAATAGGCTATACTTAATAAGAACATCCTGATGAAAGGTGAGATCACCAAACCAATCTAAGATTGGATAGATATTTAAAGATATACAAACATCCCATCACACTTGTCTTAGTCCCAAACCCTCAATGGATAGAACTAAAAAATATCTTCACAAGAAAAGTTAAAAAAAATTTGAAATAAGATGCAGAACCTAAAATTTGAGTCTTCCTCAAAAGGATTATGTAGGCAACCTCCATCACAGTATTTCTATCATGGATGGTAATGGAATGAGGCCTCAGATGGCACCAGAGGTATATATATTGGGGCTATATATGTTTGACTTTTAGTATAGTAATGCCCATACCATTCCCCTTTCAAAACATATAACCAATAAATGCTTTTAATAAGGTTTAATGCCCAACTTGATCTCAATTAATTTGAGCAAAATCCATAATTGAATCAATTAAAAATACATCACCTCTCACACACCAATGGCCTTTTGTGGTAATAAATCTTAGTATGTTACCTAATCTAATTGAATTTAGTGCCTTATTTCTCTTATATGTCTAAATATTTTTCTTATAATCTATATTTGTGTAGGAGTTAAGGTTATTAGCTTGGGTTGTATGTGCTTAACACTAATTTCCTTGTGGAAGTTGTTTCCAATCAAAAAAACATCAGATCCATAAATCAATCCTAGTTTAGAGAAGATATGTCCTACTTACACTTTTGATTAGAGATACATTAGATAATCAGGAACATGACTAATATGTGGATCTACTAGACCTAATTAGGGGATATCTTATCACAACAATAATACTAGGGAGGTTTCCAAAGCCTCTATTCAAGAAAAATCACACAATAATCTTAACTAAGCCCTATGTATTCATATTTTTTGTACTAATAATAATTAAATCAAAGAAATCTAATATAATGCTCACCAAAGCTTGTGCCACAATAAGGGGGTTAGTAAATAAAAGAAAGTAAACATGCATAAGAGAATCTCAATTAAGTTATGTATGAGCAAGACCCTAATCATGGAGAAGAAGAGTAATATTATTCAAAAGCCAATGCTTATGATACTTTTATCTACTAAAGAGAGGATCAAAGTTAGAGAATACTTACCTGAAAGATGAACCTATTGATACTCAATCTCTCCCTTGGCTAGAAGGCTTCACAAGAGGTTATTGTGGTTTGTAAGGATAACTAAGAAAGGCCAAGGAATCCAAGACTTCTCCATAAGACTAGATTATCCAAGTAGAAACCCTAAGATAAGACTCCTCAAGTAGAATGGTGCAAGAGAAGATTTTAAAGAAGTGAAAATGAATAATAAATCTTGATGTATCTCTAATAATAGAAAAATGATATTGTATATATAAGAAAATTTAACCCTAAGACCTTTTAAAAGTTTAGGCTTATAGGGTTGACCCAGTTGACCTAGTATCATTATTGATACAATCTCACTAGGTCATGGGCTAGGTCAGCCAATATCTGACCTAGACACTAAATGAGTTTCATGAATAAGACTACAAGGTCAACCTAGTCAACTTATTACTTTAAACTATCGAAAGGGGTTTAAGGTTAGGAAAAGAGGTACAAAATATGGTAAAATATTTGAGGAGTGTGAAAAATAGGAACACTAGTTTATGGTAATGGTTTATGAGCTGGATGGATTGGTAATAAGTGGCAATAAGGAATTACAATCCTATAAAGCATCAATGGTCTACCCACCCCTTTCTCAATGCACCTATTAAGGTGTGCACTAAGAGAGATTGAGACTCTAGGAGTTATTGCAAGATAGAAAGCATTAGTAATTGATAAAGTTTGGAAATATTATGTCTCTATAGAATTCACCATTTATTGTGGTCAACACACCACCTCCTTTGCAGAAGTGGGGGAGCCCTCTAAAAAATGATCAAACTCAATAGTACTAAGATTTTAGTCTAATTCCTATCAACTAATTTTCCATAGAATCCTTGAGTCCATGTTTCATCCTAGTTTTCTTGATCATATATTGTGTTCATAGTGACCAATTGATCCTTGTTGAGAGCCCCATAAACTCTAAATATAATGTAGTTGAGTCTTGCCCATCTTCTTAAATAAACAAAGAATTTTATTACTTAGAATATTTTATGCACTAATTTTTCTATAGGTTTGTTTTAATTTTAAGGTTCCTAGAGTCTTAGTTTCTCAGAGTGTGAGGTTCCTAGAGTCTCAATCTCTCAGAATGTGAGGTTCCCAGAGTCTTACATGGCACCTTGTAGTACTTAGTTGGTGGCTAGGTGAGGATTTAAATTCATTTCATTTATTTTATTTTTGCTTAGCCCATTTTTTTGTATTTTTTTAAGAGTGATCAAATCAAAGAACACCATGCAAAAAGGTGTCAGAGTTTATAGGATCCAACCAATGAGTTCACTCTAATGTTAGATGTGTCAGTCTCCTAGACCTAATAGATATTTTAGAGCCCAAGAGAGACTAAACCAATGGGAAAGTCCCACATCAATCATATTAAATATGGTCAATATCCCATATTTGACATAGATTTTAGAGCATGGGAGATCTTGATCAATTGAAAGTATGTCATGTGGATTAGTGGTCAAACTTGTCAGAACCTAACCAATTAGGGTACCTACTCTTACAATAGTTAGTCTCTTGAATATGATATAGATGTCAGAGAGCAGGAGAGCCCAATCAAATTTAAAGAGTTCCATGTGCCCCACTATTAGATTTTTCAATATCCAAACCTGAAAAAGATATCAAAACCTAGGCAAGCCCAACTTATCACGTTAGGCTACATGGCATTTACTTACATATCAACAAGGAGATCCTAATAGGCCTTAAAGTAGTCAACATAAGGTAAAATTAAAATGGAAAGGCATAATCAAAGGATTCCATGTGTCCTTTAGCTATCATCCTATTCTCCAAAGCATATAAGCATTAAGTACCAAGTTGTGCTTAGGTGGTAACCATTGTAGCATGGACCAATAAGCAAGGGACACATGGAATAAATTAATATCCATTTAAGAATCATTAAAAATGATGTGGTCATGTGCCTACCATACTATAGGAATTAATCAATGTGAAATTAGGCCCTACTTATACATTTTTAAGCATCATTTCATGACCACTAAATTGCTTAGGAGATGCATGATCATGATCTTTGATTTTAAGTATAGATTATGAAATAAATGGGAAGATCGAGCCACAAACATGAATTTGAAATCACACCAGGTGAGCTACCAAACACCATCATTATAGAACATGTACGTATATCTCTATAAATGCCCTGAGGAGTACTCATTAGTTGTTATTGCTCCTATTTTCTCATAATCTACTCCTCACTTTATACTCCTACCAGTTCCCTTCATGTTTTTCCCTTTTTTAGAACTCAATATTGAATAATTCCATCTAAGATAAAATGGCCACCTCATCCTTAAACACTGAATATAAGCTAGATTATAGATATACCATGTTCCTAAATGGCTTGACACATTTCACTCACTATAATGAAATGTTCAAAATAATTGACCTAATGCCCAAATCTTTTGGAAGTGATAATGAAGATGAGGATAAGTTCAAGGATGCCCTATGATCATATGATAATTGTAGTCTACACAAAGCTATGGTCAAACTTGAGGTCTTCCCCTATGCCAAAATTTTTAGTAAATTACAACTTACTTCTAAGTAGGTGCAGGATGGTATCCATGATGTGGTCTACTCTATAAACTCTAGGCATCAAATCATGGATATCTCAAGAGCCACCTTTAAATCTTACTACAACCTCTTAGATTATATAAACACTTATGATTTGTCTATGGTAACCACATGGACTAGAAATTTATAGATTTATGATGTTTTGAAGGATTATGTAGAGAAACCAAAAGCAAAATGAGTTAATAAGATGGACATGAATGTATATAATATTTTCACCTTTAAGGAGGGAGTCTATGTGAAGATGATCTTATTAGACCAATTATTTAGGGAAAGTGACTACCTACACATCAACCTCCTCTAGATTCCCCTACTACACATAATCCTTAGAGGTGAATATATCCCCATCTTGGGAGGAGTAATCAATTTAAACTTGATCAGGGAAGTGGGAGATACCTAAGAAAGAGGAACTTTTACATGATGAGTTATTTATTGGATGTAATCTACATAACTCTCATGTTAAATCTATCTACCTTTCCATCATGGATTATTTTGGGTATGGTTGTTCATGTAGTTTTATACAAACTATATGGCCACCACTATCAGAATCACATCTAGAAAATATGTGAATCTTTCTACCCAATGATCTATATGGCCATCAACAAGGGAATCATGCATTATCTCTCAAAATAGATAAGGGAGTCTCTTACCCCTATCAATTACTACTAGTATTATTGATATGATACCAATATTTGAGTTTTTGGTATCCTCAAAGCTCCCATTTGATTATCCTATCATGTCTTAGACAAGATAGCTAAGCAAGAGATCACATATCAGCTAAAAGAGGGTGTCTTTGGACATTGCGTCAACTACCAGTAGAAGACATAATCACCCTACCCAATCACCATTTGGCACAATGTGTAAAAATACTTACCCCCTTTATAAATGATGATGGAAGGAAGGGACTCATATGTCATAGGCAGGGCCAATCATAAAGATTGGGACCCACATGGAATCATTAGGGACCATATAGAAAAATACCAGGCCTTATTTAACCTCAGTTATGGTCACTCACCCCTCAAGGACAATGAGTTATACCTAAACCCCATAGATGACCAAGAGGTGCTCACTATAATCAATTTCAAGAAGGTAAGTAGATCTAATCTATCCCATCAGCCTAACCAGGCCCTACTTCCCTGACTTTAGTTCAAGCTGGAGGAGATATTAAAGAAATTCCTCCTTAGATCTTTAGGATTATTCTATAAATTGTCCCAATTATTTCTCCTTTATAAACTTCACCTCATCACCCTTTGCCTCTATCTCCACCACCCCTCATGGTTCAAACAACTCAACCCTAAAGAGTGCATGCCTAGGTGGCTCAACCTTGGGTGTTTCAAGCCTAGGTATAATGACCATAGCTTAAGTAGGCACTAAGATTTGATGTTAATAGTAGCCTAGAGATGAACCAAATTAGGATAAATAATAAAAAACAATATACACCCCTCCCCTCACTCCCATTGTTCAAAAATAACCTAGTGGAGTGCCCCCTAGTTTCCCTTTTCCTCAGTGACCTACTCAAGTGACACCTCACTTATCTACCATTTTACCCCTTAAAAAACCCACCCAAGTGTATTTAGACTCAATTATTCATAATATTCTCACCTTCCCTTTCACATCTACACAATCCATTCCATATCCAAGGATCTTCATTGTTCCCCTATTGGTCCTTTTATGATTTAAGATACATGTGGGTGTTGCATATCCAATAAGTCCTATAGAGACCCCAATGATGATTGCATCTACATGTATAGTTTAGTAGACCCAAAACACATCAATGGCATATTTAGTTTCCCAATAAGTTAATCAATTAGTCCCTATGGTCTCTACCACCCTAGATCCCTCCACTATACCAATTTAAGTTGACCAAAGAAAAAGGACCCAAAGAAACAAATCATAATTCATACTTGGTCTTCTATTTAGGTGTTAATTACTCCCACTACTCCTCTTAAACCAACTCCTATGGCTCCCTATATCATTCCCAAACCTCCCTTTACCATCATCTTTGGTGCCGAAGGATTTGGCTTTAACCAGCCAATTTCCTCATTTTTTGTTGAATTCCACTCTCTTTAGAGTCACATCCCCATATGTTAACTTAACCTAGAGCTAGTGGCAAGCATAAGTGTTCATTTCGGCCTAACCATTCATATTTCCTCTTGTCAACCCCATTCCCACTCCTCCTCCACTACTTTCTTATTTCATTCCTTTCACTTCATCCATTCCCCCTCTATATCGACCTCCACCTTCTTCGACCATCTCCATTACCCTACCAACACCTCCTTCCACCTAGGGAGTATCCATGGTATCATAGGTGCTTGAGATGACTTTGTAAAGTGACCCTAATGTGTAGTGGATATTTTACTACACCATAGGGAACATGAAGATGATCCTCATCCAAAATTTCATCCAAGATGGGAACCCTATGGTCTAGAAGACTCAAAAAGATATCTTCTCCCTCACCAAAGTGAGGACAACCAAAAGAAAGGAGAAAGTGGATGAGGACTTAGTATTGGTATTATGGGCTACACATGATATGTTAAAGAAACTGATGGAGGATATGGAGGAGTAGGCCTAACCCCTGGAAGCATACGTGAAGATTTCATTCCCTATGGAGCTATTTGGACAAGTCAATGATGCCATCTTAGAAATTTTCTTAGCTCTAGGGAAGGTGGTTGAGACTTTGGTAGATAATAAGGAACATATTAAAATGACCTAAGCATACTTAGATAGAGTTTTTCTAGTAGATATAAAGTGTAAGAAACTATTAATAATTATTCATAAGGGAATGTTATCATAAATGAAGTTGATGCCCACTTCAGACTTGAGCATGTCTCAAATGTATGGTAGGAGCATGAGGGCTACAATTGAAGAATGGTTGATCCTAACGTAGATGGTATTTGACCCCCTAAAAAAAGGTAAATAAAGTATATTGGCCTACTTATATGAGGTCAAAATCATAATTATTTTATATCAAGATGGTTCTCTACTAGATAAGAGAAAGTTTGGAGTTTACTTGGGTCACTTTGACCAGGTCATGAGAAAGAAGGTGCCAAAATACAATAAGGCTAGATCCCAAGTAGTACTCAAACACTCCACCCAATCCATTAAAATAATTATTTAGGTTTAAAAGGTCAAGGTATCCATGGAGGCCCCACTCCAAATATATCATAGACTAGTGGGCCAATCAAAGGTGATCTTTCAAGATCCATCAATGAATTTCACCAAGCTAAATCAGGTGTTTTACCTAGTAGTAACTACACTGGCTACCAAGGAGGTAGATTCCAAATATTTGGGAAATAGTTCATCCATGGATCCTCCATGTACAAATTAAGTGGGAAGGAGAGTATATATTAGAGAGAGTGGGGAGGATTTTAGCTTTTTGAAATTATTATAGTTGTAATAACCCAGCGTGTCCATCGTGGCCCATGATGGGAATCTCATGCTACTTAGAGGTGATCCATCATCCTTATCTATAAATGTATAATTGTATCCCATGTTTGGAAATTGATAATTATTAGTCCCAAAATGTTGTTAGAATTAATCTAGGATTTCACCTACTTTTTTCCTCACTCTTTTAGATTGTCAATGTCTACCATGATTAGCACTTTTATACAAACTTGTTTTAATGAATGCAATTTCTTTAATTATGTTGAACTTATGGTTTATTTGTTAATGTTATCAATAATTTTATAGTTCTTAAATAAGCATTAGTTTTATATAATTGAATAAGCACTTTTTTACTTAATGATTGTATTGGTTATAATATGTTTTGCTATTCTAACCTATTTATAAACCCTCCTTACTTCCTTTGCAATATGTTTGATCTATGTGTTGATTTACATATTTTTTTTAAAGAAATTATTTTATTGATTATACGATCCTTGAATATTTATATTTAGTGAGAGGTTTATGGATTAAGTATTCTTTTCATTTCCCTTAGACTTCTCCCCTAGTGTAAAATTGAGTTAGAACCTTTGATGAAACTTGGCACATAGTGGTATAATTATGATAGGGTACTGAACTTGGTTCTTAAAGTATTAACACCATTTAGGTCTAGAAACACTCACTCCTACCTAACTTACCCTCTTTTTATGTTTATTTTAAGAACCTAAACATTTCCCTTGTTTTGAAAATCTATGAGTTGTGACTTAATGGTAAATGACAAATAGACAATACTTCATTATGTAATGTATTCATAGTGAAATTAACAAATATTTAACCTCTGATGGTTATAGTTATGACTCTTTGAGTGTAAAAGGTTAACCTACCAATTCATTGGATTAAAATAGCATTGGTCCTAAAATTATAGAGTGGATATTATATCCAATGGATTATCTCCTGCTTTCCTCTTTGAAACACTAAATCCCATGATTACCTTCAGAATTAGAAAGGATTTTAGAACTGACAATAATTTTCCTAATCATAATAAAACTATTCCAATTACACATAAGGTTCAAAGACCCATTATTTTTCAACACCTTATCTTTCATCCATTCCCTAAAGTCACCCATTTATAGGAATCTCTTTGTCATGAATCCCTCATTTCCAAATAAAAAGTGAAAAAGGTACTTATGGATAAAAACACAATCCAAAATGCCCTAATTGTGGCCACATTCAAAACTATATCAACACTATTATTCAAATTATTTTTATAATCAATTCTTTCATCATAAATAGTTAAAAATTTAACATTGGTCTCAGCATCAACACTAGTAGTAGATAAATTTCATGATACAAGTTATCATTCCATAGTTTTTTAGGGAGTTTCCTTCAAAATGGATGCAAGTTATCCTAATAGCCTATATGAGGATTATGTGGCCTTGTATCACAATTAACCATCCTTTTCATATCAACCATCATCTTATCCATTATTTTAGCATCTAATTTCTTATACATGTCAATTGGGACCAATAAAAACACACATTATTGGACTTATTCCATGGTAGAATATTCATTGCATAATCTATGAGGATCCAAGCAACATCAAGTTTGAAGTCAAGCTCCCTAGTGAAACCTTGTTTTAGGTGCTAGAGGATAATTCAAAAAAAGTAGAATAACATAAAGAACTCATGTTTATGTCACTAGGTGATGGTCCTAATAAAAAAATAGAATCCCCTTATGAAATCTTATTTGAGTCACTTGCCAGAAATCTAAGTAAAAAATTAGAATCCCCTAGTGAAACTATGTTTGAGGTGATAGGGGATAATAAAAAAGACCCTATTGGTGAAAACTTCCTTGAGGCACCAATAGATGAACAAATTACTTATTCATTCCTTGATGGAGACATTTAAAATACATTAATTCTAAAGCCTAAGGAGTAGATAAATATTGTACCACATCTAGAATTGATGATGGTGTCTGTTACTAAAATTCTAAATTTTCCTTGGTCCCCCAACATTTATGCATCAATTTTCCATCGTAACCATCATCCAAGTTATGTATCCCACCACCAAATCAGATCTTTTATCCAATGCTTATATTTTTTTCCCTCCCTTGCAATACTCTCTTTCATAGAGACTATGAAGACACATTATTTATAAGTTTGGAGGGAATATGATAAATAACCAAAAAAAATCAGGACAACATCAATTCAATCCACATCAACACCAAGATCCCAATAGAGAAGCTATTTAGAACCAGTATGGGCTAAAGATCACAATAATTCAACATTATGCATCTCCTAATCCTCCATTAAGTTGAGATGCCAAAAGACCAAAAAAAGAATAATTTTTTGTCTAAAAGTACTTGAAAACATGGGGATAACCCCATATACATCCATAATTCCATTTCATTTAAGCTATCTTGGCCATATTAAGCCATCATTATCCATCCTTTTAGGCCCAAATTTCATTCTTTTCTTGACCTTAATATGGAAGTGAAAGATGTTAGGATACCTATTTTAGAAAACCCTTTTTGTAAATCCCTTTAAGTAGCATTTTTACAATTGGAAAATTGGATCCCATGAGATATGGTCCTTGGAGATTCAGAATTCATTCTTATTTTCCCCACCATCATCATTTATTATTAATTATGCCCTGTTTCGGGCACATCCAAGTCAATATTCCCTATTTAGGGTACATCCAAACAAATTATACCCTATTTAAGGCACATCCAAGATAATTCTATCTTATTTGGGTCCATCCAATCTATTCCACATTATTTGGGGCCAAATAATCAAATCTACAATATTTGGGGCCAACCAATCAATTATACCTTGTTTAGGGCCAACCAAGTCAATTTTACCTTGTTTAGGGATAACTAATCTATTTTGCATTGTTTGGGGCCTATTAAATATATTTAAACCTATTTGGGGCCAACAAATCTATTATATCCTATTTGGGAATATCTAATATATTGAAAGAGTTAAGAATACTCTTTAACCAAGATCTCTCCAAGAGATCATTACTATATCCATGGAAACTTCAGCATTGCACACACCAAGAATAAATCAACTATATTATATTCTCTACTCTATCAAATAAATTATATACTAAATAGTTCACCTTGCAATGACATATGAATGACTAGATGAAATGGTACATATATAGGTGAAAGATAGGATAATCCCAACCATCCTCTTGAATGTGGGATAAACATATCCAAATGAAATAACACCTAAGTAAGCTAAAGAGTAGGAAATTATATAGTACATCAACAACCCCCTTAACCATAGCTTAGGGTGGGTACAATAAAGGATGCAATGTGAAGTCACACATCCCTATAGATGCCAACCCATATTTTTGTAGTTTATGGATGTCAAGTGACTATAACCACCAAGTGAAAGTAAGAATGGTGTTGAATATGAGGATCATTGACTATGAATATTTTACTCTAAAATATTGGGTATAATGATGAACCTGAGGAAGTGTTTCTTTAACACCCTGCAATAAGATGGTGAAAATTGATCACAAATAATGGTGGGAATGCTAGATTAGTGTCACTAGTGGGGATAACACATTAGTGTCACCAGAAGAATCACCAATAAGGCCATGGAGATAAGTAAAAATTCCTTATATGTATTTTTACAAACAAGTGCATGAATAATATACCCATGAACAAAGGAAGAATCTAGAAAACACTTAAAATTTTTAAAATATACATATAACTCTCATAAATAAAAAAGAGAAAGACCATATGAAAAACTCTCCCCCAAAAGTGAGAAAAGAAGAAGAGAGAGATCTAAATCCCTCCAAAGATGATGTTGAAGTAGTGTGCACTCCAAATAATCACAAGTCATAAAGGAACTCAATCTACATAAGTGGTCTAAATCCACTACTCAATCACAAAATCAACTGATAGTGGGATTCACTAGAATAGTTCAAATAATAAGTTTTTCAATGGTGACAAAAGTATAAAAGAGTACTACATGTGCAAATAATTCTCAACACTTAAGAATCATAATGTACACCACCACCCCATACTGCTGACCAGGTGGATTGATCACAAAAATGTGTATGCACACCCTACTATAATTATAAATGGGTGGAGTGGATGAAAATGGTATGGACAAGTGGTTTGAATCCACTACTTAAACACTAAATAAGATGACACTATATGCATTAGAATAGATCCATATCAAACTGAAAGAGACTATCAAACTATCAAAGAAGACAAGATGACACTAGGATTCATCATAATAGCTACACTTTAAATTATGGGATACTTTATATTACTAAAAAGTGGTGTTGAAAATATAGATTATATCTTTCAAAGAGGATATCTCTTATGGTGATGGAAGAGACAAGCAAATAAAGAAGTGAAAAGGTGTCCAAAATAGAGCACATAAATTCATGAAGGTGGACAAGGTTGAGTCAATAAAACCTCCATGACACTTTATAAATTAGTGAAAGTACAATATATCCCATAAAAAAACACCAAATATAAATAAGGAAGACACCAGGATTCACTAGAATAGCTCCAAACAAGGAGACTATCAACCTATTGAAAAATCCATCAAGTATCATGAGAGATGCTCCAAAAATAAGTGAGAAAAAAAGGTGTCTCCATAGAATAAGGCAATGTCCTAAGAAAAGGTCCTTGATGGAGACATGACACAAACTACAAGTGTGTAAAGGTACCAATTTGTAAACTAGAATAGAGCATGTTTTGGGTTGATCAAAGAGTGTGATAAATGGAAAAAAAAACCATCATGTATGCAAAAACACACCTGAAATGATCAACTACCAAAAAATGACAATCTATAAAATCACATGCAAAGGATGTTAGTCTCAACCAAAAATGAGTCTGAGATAATGCAAATTGTAGTAGTGGCATAAATGATACAATGTGGGCTAAGATCAAGCATTTTGGGACAAATCTCATGCAAATAAGATTTTGGTCGTAGCCAAAAATTTGTCCAAAATTGTAATAAGACAAAAAAAATCAAATAAGGAGAAAAACAATTTGTTTGCTTTTGAGGGGCTCTAACCTCCTTCTAGACCAGACCTCACCCACCGGTCTTTGACATGTGAAATTGATGATGTAATAGGTAAATAACAAGACAAACATATGATTTTCTTTTTAATATCCCTTTATTACTTCCATACAATATATTGTTTTCAATTAAAAATATATATCCTTTATATCAAAGGAAAGGATCCACTTAGTGAATATATCACCCCTTTGAAGTCTTAATCACCAGCAATGATTATGTCACTTAGTGAAGGATCCTACAAATAATATAGTTCCTCACTACTTAAATAAAAATATCACATCACAACACAATGTCCCCCTCTTTATAAAAAATCCCCTTACCATTTTGAAATGGCCCCTCCAACAGTGATAATATCACTGCCCCCACTACTAACAATAATGCCTCTACCATTCAACCATTTCTGATAAATAAGTTTTTTTAAATTGTTTGAGAGGAAATTAAAATTAAAAACCTTTGGACAAATTTGTGGTGAAGGAGATATAGGTAGTGTTGTTGATATATGTATGTGGTGATGAGTACTACAATCCATGTACCAAGAGTTGGAACCAGGAAGGTTGTTGGTTGTGGGATAGAAGGAGGTGCAATAAAAAGTGAAAATAAAAATTCCTCTATGCAAAATAAATGATGCCCATACCCTATACATATTCCATGTGAGACTTAGTATAAGTCTTGAGAGTATTATGGGATGGTGATTAATGGCCAGACCAAAGATCACAGGTGGAATGGTAGGGATGTGCCAGCTATAAATTTGGTTGAGTCAAATGCATAGAGATAGTTGTTGAAAAAACAATGGGCCATATAAATGTAGTAAATCCATGTGGAGTAGCCAATAAATGATGTAAATGATATATCCCCATTGAGGTGTGTCAATCAAGTAACTATTAAAACAAGTGAATCAATAGTGTCTTAGAAGAGTCATATCTGAATTCAAATACACTAAGAAATGACAACTCTACCTAATTTGGGAAGTTGATTATCATTCTCTTCAATAGTGTGGGTAAAATTTTTGGTGAAAATATTAATACATATTTTTCACCTATATCATCATGGGTCTTAGAAAACTCTCCTTCCTCCACACCCTTACCCACGTATGAGTGTATAAAATCACACTTGGCGTTCATGAGTTCGAATTTGTGATCGATGTGAGAGAACTCCTTAGAAACATTAGTAAAGTTATAAATCATGAAAACAACTCTCTAAACCTTGGCAAGGTCCCCACTACGAACCATATTTTGAGGTTGACAACATATATATTTAAAATCCCAATCGATTCAAATGAAGATAAATTCTATGGCGATAGAGGGAAGCATCTATTCCAAATGGTGATTTAAATGTCATGGGTATCAATAGGAAATGAAACCATTGATAAAGGGAGCCAAAATTTATAGATACCTTGGAAATACCATGGTTTACATGGAGAGTGTATAACTTTTTAGGTAAAATAGCTATTGATTCAACAATCCATACATCTTATGAATCAGGAAATGGGTGAATAATAAATCTCATTAATATCAAAAAACTTATCACAATATTCACCAATGAAAGAACCCAAGATAGATATAATGCAATGAAATAATGCAAAAAAAATAACTCTAAACCAATCTTGATTAAATACCTAATGATCTTGATGCCAAATCCCATGTGTTAAAATGTAATGCTTCAACCGATCTATACATAGTGATCAAAACAATACAATGAAACATGGTGAGTAATGAATTCTTGGAGGAACTCAAATACCATGAAAGAGTTAAGAAGAATCTTTAGCCAATATATATCTAAAATATCATTACTATAGCCATGAAAAATTTAACATTACACACAACAATAATAACTAAATGTATTTTATTCTTTGGTCTATCAAATAGATTATACAATGAATAGTTCACCTTCATTAGTACATATTACCCTTTGATCTCCTTCAAACACTTTAAAGATTCATAAATTATAAGAAAACTTCATATTACACTTAGATATACCCTTAATAATATCCTCTTAGGTCCATTACACTTTTTATCTCCAATCACCTCTTGAAGCATCCCATTAGTATTGTTTACATTAGGCTTACACACACATAACAAGGTCTGTCTTGAACAATTGAAGATAACACAATGTTTATCCACACAAACATGAAAATAAATCATATGCATAGAAACTCCAAGACCTAAAAAAATTCACAAATTTCATTATAGTTCATTACACAAGGCAAAAGGACTCAGAAACACTCATGTAACTTGCTCACTCAGAACTGCCAATTTTCTTTAAAGACCAATCATGGTGACTCAAACCTCTAACACATGTATAAACATATTAAATGAATTATGATAAATTTATATGATCCTATGAGATAAATATACCATTATTATATATAAATATAATATGTTCAAATGTCAATATTGGTCTTGCAGACCAATCTCATAACCTTATATCTCATTGTCTCATCTAAACTAGACAAGTCAATTTGTGAGAAATGTTTTCAATATAAACACTAATCTCAAAAAATTATACCAAACATGAAAATGTATTAATATTCCTTAAAAAAATATCCATACTCTTTTTTTCATCACTATTTCATGGTAACACATCCATAATCATCTTCTCACCATTGCCTAGATTTCTCACTGTTTACACCATTAGGCATGTTAGCGACTGACCAACTTGGATGACTAGTTTAACATAATTTAGGGATATAACCTATCCATAAACATTCATAGACATAAAAAATGAGTCTCAAACTTCATCCTCCATCTATTTTCATACTTTTACTTGGACTGTTATAATAAATATCCAAAAAATGTGCACTTTCTTGTAAGGTCTACTTACACACCTAACAACTCAAACACACCTGGAGGTTCCTAGGAGAGTTCAATTAAGCATAATATATCTTACCTAAGTATAACAATCCATTTTGGGCACTTTTGTTCAAAATTTTCAACATTGGGTCCTTATTAAGATTCTAAGAGGATTTAAAATTGTTTCCATTCTTAACAATCATTCATAAAGCATAAAAATTTAATAAAAAAACAAATGCCTAGAATTTTGAGTTAGGACCCTTCCCCACATACCATGAATATCTTAGGTTCCCATCTAGAGGTTTGATGAGATAACTATCACACCAAAAAACTTTCCTGGGTAGATAACCCTTCATTTTATACACTCGAGAAACCTCAAAACCAATTTTCATGCCTTTTATTATAAACCATGACCTCAAACCTTTTGAACATTATTGAAACAAAATATCATACCTATAATGACACTCATATATCCATACATTTTTTTAAAAATAGAACCTCATACCCCATTAGGCCATAATCTCCCTCTTTGCTTACTTAGAACTCTACTTGCAAACCATATTAGGTCTTAAAAGTAACCTTCATGCCTCTTTCTACATGATATCCACCATACTCACATAATAAATAAACCTCTCTCATGCTTAAATAGTGTCATGCATCCTTCATATGCCTTGACAATAGATCATGATGACTCATTAGGTTAAGCAATCTCTTAAAATGGTCTAATTGTAGACTTCATTTATAGGTCCTACCTCTATAGGCTCATCTTGAGACTCTTATGAGTGTTCCAATGCTTCTCATAAATGCTCAAGTAACATCCTACAACCACTCATGTAATCATAAGAACATATACCAATCATATGTTACACACTCTCAGAATCATTACAATATAGATCAATATACTCTCTCATAGCTACACTCATCAAAGAACTCAGGAAAGACCTTATCAAGGACCTAAAAAACATCAATACTAAACCTAAACAATAGTTAAAATGATCAACAATCTCCCCTTTTGTCATTGATGGTAAAAGATACTACAAACTAGTCATTCTTATCTCCCCATTATGGTCTTTCTCCCCCTTTGACATAAATGAAAAAGTGATGCATGTAACTCCTTAGATCACACTTCTTGCAACCAAAATACTCAACACATAGTACTATGAGTTTATAAGACATAATACAAACATGTTCCCCTTATCTCCATGCATACATTATTGGAAAAAATCACCTATTCTTGTAGCTAATGATCCTGATTTACTCCCCCTAAGTAGATGCCTTCATAAATGATTGCTAGGGGAAGAAATTACACCCAATTCCTATCTTAGGTGTTCAAATGTTACATTTGGAAGTGGTTTGGTCAAAATTTCTACAATATTATCCTATGTAAAAGCATATTCAAGTCTAACACTTTGTTCACTTACTCTCTTAGAAATTGATACCTGATGGGAATGTGCTTAGTCTTTGAGTGTATTATAAGGTTCTTTGAGATGCTTATACCACTTATATTATCACAAAAGATAGGGATAGGACCATCATAATCCACCTTGTAGTCTTTTAGGGTCTATCTCATACATAGGACCTAAGTGCAACATGAATATTCTACAATATACTTAGCTTCAAAAGTGGATAATGTTATTGATGGTTGTTTGTTGCTTATCCATGAAACTAGGGACCCACCTAAGAAGAAGGCTCCTCCACTGGTACCTTTTTTTATCATTTAGACTTCCTACCCAGTTTGCATCTATATAGGTTGTCAAATTGAACTCATTTCTCCTTGGATACCACAACCTATACTTCATAATCCCTTTGAGATACCTAAGTATCCTTTTGATTACTTACAGATGATTTTCCTTTAGATCTACTTGAAACCTTCCCATAAGACCTACTTATTGCTTGATGTCAGATCTAGAGGCATTTATGTATATAAAACTTCCAATCATTGACCTATATGATATTTTATTGACCTTTGGATACTCATCTTCATTTCTTAACTTATAGCCTATGATCATAGGTGTACTAACTGCCTTTCAATCTTCCATCTCAAACTTATTCAACATCTTTATTATGTACTTGGATTTTGAAATGAATATACCTTTTTTAGATTCAATGATTTTTAACCCAAGAAATAATGATAGTTTTCCAAACATAGACATCTCAAACTCTTTCTTCATCACATCTACAAAGCCCTTAGTCATGTTCTCATTATCTCCACTAAAGATGATGTCATCCACATAGATAACTAAATATCAATTGATGGTCATCTTCTAAATTTATGTATAGATTACTATTTATAACTCTTCTTTTGAAACCTTGATCCAATATATACTTATACAACCTGGCATACCAAGCTCTAGGAGTTTGCTTTTGACTGTAGAGAGCCTTTTTAAATCTAAAAACATAGTGCTTGTCATCTGATAGTGAGAATAGCTTAGGTTGCTATATGTATACTTCTTATTCCAAATTCCCATTAAAAAGGCATATTTGACATCCATATGGTATACCTTGAACCCTTTAAATCCTAAAAATGCTAAAAATAATCTAATGGCCTCTAATCTTGCTACTAATTCAAAGTTTTCCTCAAAGTATATCCCTTAAACTTGTGCATATCCCTTACATACCAATTTATTACTATTTCTAGTGACTTCTCCATCTTCATTCAACTTGTTTCTAAACACCCATTTTGTCTCAATGACATTCTTATTTTTAGGACTAGGAACGTGTTCCCATGTCTCATTCTTCTCTATTTGGTCTAACTCATCATTCACAACACCTATCCAAAATTTATCTTTTCTTGCTTCTATAATATTCTTAAGTTCAACCTTAGATAATATAGCAACATTTTCTTGATTTAGATTACTTACCAATCTCCTCCTTGTTTTCATATCTACATTATTATTGCCAATTATTTGAGATTCAATATGATCTCTTTGAATTTATCTTGAGGGGAATTTTGAATCCCATCTCTCCTCAAATTCTTCTTCCTCCTCATCAAAATATATAGTTTTTCTCTAAAGTATTCTTTGATTGTGAGTATGATTTTCTTGTCTCATCAATATTCACATTGGTGCTTTCCACTATCTTCTATAACTTCTTGTTATAACATATATAGGCTGAGCTCATTCATGAGTATCCTAATAATATACATTCTTCAGATCTAGAATCAAACTTTTCTAAGTATTCATCATCTCTTTTGATGAAATATTTGTTCCCAAACACTCTAAAGTTTTCCACATTGGTAGGTTTATCCTTTCATAGTTCACAAGGAGTCTTGTTGCCATTAGTCCTTATCTATCCTCTATTATAAATGTAGAAAAGAATGCTTACTACCTTTATCCAATATCCATCAAACAATATAGACTTATTTAGCTAGCCATCTCTTAAATTTTCCTATTATTTCTTTCCACTACCCATTCTGTTGAGGTGTCCTGGCTACTAAGAATTGTCTCATTATTCCATGAATTTCATATAAGTCATCAAACTCATTGGACCAAAACTCTCTTCCTCTATTAGATATTAGTCACTTGATCTTCCCATTTTTATCACTCTCAAAAAGAGCCTTGAATTCCTTGAGCTTGTCAATAGCTTCTAACTTTTCTTTCAAGAATACAACTCAACTCATTATTTTTTAGCCATGTATGAATAACATAAAGTATATATCTCCATAAATGCTTTGAATTCTTGTAGGCCCATAAAGATCAGTGTGTATTAGCTCTAAGGGTATTTCAGTAGAGTACTCCTTGGATTTGATCCTTCTTCTAGTATGCTTACCATGTTGACATGCCTTGAAAAGTATGTTTATAGGTGTGGTGATCTTAGGCATATTCTTCATAGACTTCTTAGTGTTTATATTGATTAGATTGTCAAATTTTAGATGACCTAACCTTTTGTGCCATATCTAATTTTAATCCTTCTTGATCATAAATCATATCACCTTCTTGATCTCATTTAAGACATATAAATTGTTCTCAGTCCTCTTAGTATTGGCAATTAGCCTTCCTTATTTGGATCTCTTTATCTCACACCCTTTATCATGAAAGGTTAGTGCATGGCCTTGATTTCAAATTTGACTTACACTAATAGGTTATGTTTCAAACCTTCCATATACAACACATTTTGTGTCTTGTTCTTCCCATTATCCAAACTTAAGACACCCTTACCAACTATATTGGAAGTTGTGGTCTCTAAACCTCATTATTATTATATCATTATTCTTAAATGAGATGAACTTATCTCTATCTCATGTCATGTGGATTGAGAAACCAATATCTATATACCATTTCATTCCTTCATCTTTAATGTGAAAGGCAGTCTAAGCTAGCATTTAATCCTCTTTAGTCTCTTATTACTCTTTAGTAAATAGTCCATCTTAACTCTTGATCTCAATATGATCAATATAAAATTGATTTGGTTTCCATACCAATGTTTGATCCTTCTCATGAATTTTGGGATTTTCATATGTTTTGTTGAATCTTTAGGGTTTTCTAACTTTACTTGAATAGAATTTTTCAATGTGTCCCATATTATGATAGATGTAGAAAACAACATTTTCTATACTTACCTCTTGAATGATTACTCCTTTTCCCATGGTCCCATGATAGCTTATACTTTATTACATTAGGGTACCTAATTTCTATTTTCATGTTGGTACTCTTGGCTTGTTATAAATTTTCATGCTCTCTCTCAAAATTTCTCATTTTATTTATGAGCTGCTCATTCTCAACCTTTAAGGAATCTAGCTCTATCTTTAACTAGTCATACTTAACTTCCTTTGTATAAACCTTGTATTGACACCTTCTAATTGATTCTTGACATCCTTGATAGTTTTATTTGTATGCTTCAAATTTTCAAGAGTAATTATGATCTCATCTTCAAGGTCTAATTGAGCTTATCCTTCTTCACTATCATAGTAGACTTCTTCATCATACATGTTGTCTTCTTCCTTTTGATCACTAGACATCTTGTACTTCTTAGGATCACCTTCAAGATATTAGAATTTCTTCAAAGGACTAGGATATAATAATAATTGATGGAAATACAAATACTAAGAGGGGTGTGAATCATTCTCTTATTTATTTCACATGTACATTAACATTCCTTGAACCATTAAGGCAATACAAGGATATATAAATGCATAAAGAGTCACTCACATGAGCTTAACACAAAAACACTCAAGGGAAAGAAAACCCACTGCTCCCTACAAATGGAATATTTTTTTTAAGTCAAAATATCAAAAAAAATTGAAGTACCAACTCCACATGGAGCACCAACCCCAACTAGCTAAGAACTTACCCAACTAAGCTTTAACAAGCACCAACTTGTAAGGAGGCTCCAAACCCTAGATGACTCAGCACCAAATCAACCACCTAATTTGTTTATCACCTTTATTATACCTTTTTTCTCATATAATGTATGATTATCACCTTTTTCATCTCTTCTATCCCTCTCAAACTACCTTTTAGGCTCCTTCTCTCAACTAAGTCTCTTCAAGATAGATTAGGTCATATGAATTTGATATTCATCTATAGTAACCTTATTATATATCCATGATATTTTATATACACCATTATTATTGTCTAAAATTCCTCCTTAAAATGTTAAAAGTGATATATCCTTTGATTTTTCTCACACATTCTCTAACCAGTTTAATAGGCCTATTAGGCCTTATTCTTATACTAGGCTCTTGTTCATACACCTCTTGGTCAAACACGCACACTTTAACACTTATATTTTACACATAATAAGCCATAAGACATTCAAAAAATAACAATTAATAATTACATTAGGTCTTTCATAGCTCAAATGGACCAAATCCTTCTTTAGGCCTTAAGGAGACCTAATTCAATTAGGCCTTCATTAGTACAGGTCAACCTTTAATCTAATTGGAACACTTTAAAGATTCATAGATGGAAGTAAAAATTTATATGACACTAAAATAAATCCATGATAATCTCATAATATTTACATGACACTTTTTAGCTCCAATCACCACTTGAATCACACCATTAGTATTGTTTACATTAGGCCTTCACACACACAAAAAGGTATGTCTTGAACAACTAAAGATAACACAATGTTTATCCATAAAAAAATGAAAATAAACAATATTAATAGAAATTAAAATACCTCAAAAACATCACAAATTTCATTAAACTTCATTACATAAGTCAAAAGGACTAAAAAACACTCTTGTAACTTGCTCACTCATAACTGCCAATTTTCCTTAAAGACCAGTCATGGTGACTCAAACTTCCAACACCTATATATACATATTAAAATATTAATTATTCATGTATATGATCCTATTATATCATTATACCATTAATATATATAAATATATTTTTTTCAAATGAAAATATTGGTCTTGAAAACCAATCTCATAACCGTATATCTCACTATCTCATCTGAACCAGATAGGTTAACTCGTGAGCAAATTTTTCACTATAACCAATAACCTCAAAAAATTATACAAAAAATTAACATGTCTTAAAATTATTTAATAACATATCCATGAACTTGGTTTCATCACTATTTCATGATAACACATCCCTAATCATCTTCTTATTGTTGCTTAGATTTCTCATTATTTTCACCATTAGTCTTGTTAGTGACTGACCAACATGGATGATTGGTTTATCATACTTAAGGGATATAAACAATCCCAAAACCTTAATATAAATGAAATGTGATTCTCAAATTTCATCCTCCATCCATTTGCATAATCTAACTTAGTTAACCATGACTACTAAAGCAAGTCTCTAAGAAATGTACACTTTCTTGTAGGGTCTACTTATAAACCTGATAACTCAAACACTCCTGAAGGTGAATGGAAGAGTTTAATTCAATGTCAAATAGACTAATTAACAATACCAATCTATTCTAATCACTTTTGATCAACATCTTCAATATTAGTTCCTTACTTGGGTTCTAAGAGGGTTTACACATGTTTCCATTCTTAACAATCATTCATAAAGCAAATCCCTTCAATCCAAAAAAAATGTTTAGAATATTAAGATAGGACCCTTCCCCATCTAACATGAATATATTATGTTCCCATGTAGAGGTTTTAAATCTAATGAACACAATAAAAACCTTCTCAGGTAGAGAACACTTCATTTTATGCACTCAAGAAATCTCAAAACCACTTTTCATACCCTTTTCTTGTAAAAAATGACTTCAAACTTTGTTAAAGTGATTTAAATAACAAATAATACCTATAAAAACACTCATATATCCATAATTTCCTTGGAAACAAGATCTCATACCCAATTAATCCATATACTCTCTCTCTCTTTCTTTGCTTGCTTAAACCTTAACCTACAAACCACATAGGCTTTAAAATTTACCTTCGTGTCTCTTTCCATGCACTCTCCACCACACTCACATATTAAATAAACCTCTCTCATGATTAATAAATTACATACATCCTTCATATGCCTTGATAATAGATCATGATGCCTCATTAGGTAAAGTAGTGTCTAGAAATGGTCTAGTTATTGACTTGATCTATACGTCTTACCCCTACAGGCTCACCTTGAGATTCTTATGAGTGTTCCAATGCTTTCATACATGATCAAGAAACATAATAAAACTAATCATGAAATCATAATAACATCTACAAATCATATATTACACTCTTAAAATCATTGTAATACTGATCAATATACTCTCTCATAGCTACACTCATCAAAGACCTCATGAAGACCTTCTCAAGAACCTTTGACATCAATGAAAAAATCAATGCCAAACCTCAACAATAAGAACAATGCTCAACATTAGACATATACAAAGGAAGTAACACATAAGTAAGCTAAAGAGTAGGTAAGTAATACCCTACACCAACATCTATTCTACCATGTTTGGAGCCAATCAACCCATTTCACCCTATTTCAGGACAACCAAACAATTTTGACATCCTTTGAGTCATTCCTAATCACCCAATTAGCCCTTTTTGGGGAAAAAAAATTGACTATTCAAAAACAACCAATCATCCCTACTAGGGCACATTGATAATTCCCTACTTGGATAAATCATCCTTTTCATCTTTTGGATCATGTTTCTTGATCTTGAGCCAACCCATCCACTTCTTAGTGAAATTTGATAATGTTCAACATTTTTTTGAATTTCCTGAATCATAAGTTCACATTACCATTTTTTTGGATCATACTCCTTAACTAAAGTGGCTTGAGGTCCATTTAGACTATGTAGTTATTGACCATTTTTACCTTAGGCCAAAAAGGGTCAACCCCCCTATAGTTAAAATCTTGTATAGGGTTTCTTTGTAATTACATAAGGTATGTTGTAGCTCATTTGATGTCATTTCATGTGTCATTCTAGTTTTGGTCATAGTCTAAATTGGTCCTTATATCATTTGGTGTCTTAGGGGTCATTTTGAATCATATATGCAAGTGGTAAATTTTCATGGTGCTGAGCAATTAAAGAAATAAGTCTAGAAAATCCTAAGTTTATACTTAGGAAATATTTCAAATTTTGAATAAGTGTTAAAGGACATATCTCTTTTAGAGAAATTATTCCACATAAAGCCTGCAATAAAAGTATAAGACATATTTCTTTTGGAGAATTTTTTCCAGTCTATTTTAGCTAAGTATTGGATATTTTTTGGGAAAATTATCTGAGATAATTTTCATGAGGACATATTTATTTTTCCCAAATTATCTGAGACAATCTTTTTTAAGACCTATTATTTCAATCAAAATGTCTGAAACAAAAGATCCTTGTCAAAAGTCTGAAGGAATTCTAATTCTCTCAGAGAAATTATTTCAAGTATTTGGCTAAGGTATATTTCCTTCAGATAAAATATCTATAGTAAAAGTTTTATCAAAAGGTATAAGTTCATGAATTCTTTCAAGAAAATTATGAGGGATAATTTTCTCATAAGCAAAATTCTTTCAGAGAATTTGTCCCAAAGGAAAAAGACCAAGTACAAATTATTTCATACATTTTGTACAAAATAAAAAAGTCATAGACTTATTTATTTTGGGGAATTAGCTAAGAAAAAATCTTGAAAATCAAATTCTTTCAAATATTTTATCCATAGAAAAAGAAGCTAAGTGTATTTCTATTAGTAAAATTATCCATGATAATTTTCTCAAAGAATTAATTATTTCAAAAATTTTGTCTATAGCAAGTATCCTGAGCAAAATCCCCAAGGAAATGTCCTTATCAAAATCCCAAAGTCATTTATTTTAGACATTTTATCCAATATAAAAGATTCACAGACATAGTCCTTTCAGAGAAAGGATCTCAGAAAGAACGTCTAAGACAATATACCCAATGCAAAGCTCTAATGGAATTGAATAGGTTTGATTAATTTGTTTGTCCAAGCCTTCAAAATTGACTCAAGAAATATCTCATAATGTTCAAAATCTGATAGAGAATTTGACCAAAGGGTTTGGCACAATGTCAAAAACTCATTAGGACCTTAAAATATTGAATCAAATGACTTGGGCAAGTAAAGCGACCAGGTCATCATCAGGACATCATGAAGAAATAGAATAGATATCATGTTTATGCATTTTATAAATGAGCTTATAGATCCTCATGTGACCATCATACCATACATGATTAATTTCCTTAGTGTTGAGATCATTCTATTCAAGTTTCACATCTTTATGAGTCTTCTATCTCAAGATCTAAGCCTTTAAAGTTCATCTTTCCAATTCTAAAAGGGCCAAGTCATCTAGGCCATCATCCAAAAATGAATTAACTAGCCCACTTATGCATTTTATAAATATACCTCAAAAATTTATGTAAGCCGAAAGTTATATCACCATGGAGTTTTTCATGCCAAGGTTATATTTTAAAAGTTTCATGTCCATGTGAGCTTTCTAGCTCATGTTATGGAGTTTCAAAGTTGGTTATGTAGAGTGAGATGTTCACACAAGTGTCAAATTCAATCCTCTATAAGTAGCTATTTAGATTCAAATGATTAGTGATAAGAACATGGACATCATGCAAAAAACATAGGTCAAATCACTTGAGCATTTTTTAAACAAACTTAGAAAGGTCTCAAAGCTAGAAAATCAAGTCGGCACATCCCTTTTAGTATCAAGAACATCTCTTGTAAATTTGGTACCTCTATGACTTTTTCACTTCCAAATTTAATCTTTCAAAGTTGATCAAATAACATAAGACATTCATTCTAGCTCAAGTTTAATCTCCATAAAGTAACCATTTGGGTTCAAAAGGTCCTTAAAATGTTTAAGGTTGATTAAGATCTAATGACCCACTTCAGCTCACATATTGACACATGAGATTTGATGGTTCATGCTAGAGTCAGGCAAGTCAAAATGTCCCTAGGTTTAAGTCCTTTCAAGAGATACAAATTGGATAAGATCTGATGGTACAAATCAATTGAGTAGAAATCCAATTATATGATCTTGACTGGTAGGAGATTGGGCCTAATGAGATCTATGACTCATGTTGATTCAAACATCTTGATCTGATAGATATAGAGGAGTCAAAAGGCCAAGGATCTATAGAGGCCACCACATGGTGTAAGTGTGTAAATCAATAAGCTAACAAAAGGATCTTAAGATCAACATGTGATTTCCAAGTGACAAACATTTTTAAGATATAAGGAGATTAATGGAATATGTTTGTTTATACCAGGATGATCCAATGGTGTGGGTGTAAGGTCAAAGAGTCAAATTATAACAATGGGGGTCTACGCTGCCAATAGGATTAAAGACAACTAGGAGTCTCTTTCAACCAAGGCAAGCAAGTCTTTTAGGGTCATCATTCTGCCATTAGATTCTGATCAAACACCTTGAAGGCATACATGTAGACCTCAATGGTTTCATCTCCAAGACCAACTACATGAAAATGACCCTTCTCTCCACTATTGCATGCCATGACAAACCATTCAAGAGTAGTTTATCACTAGATAAAACTATAATAGATTGATCTAATGGTTGTAACTATATTGAGGCTAGAACCTAGCTCATAACAACTTCATCCCACCATTGTAACCATCAGGGATCACAATGAGAGAATAATGTGACTTTGAAATGGACTGAAATGACATAGATCGATCAAGAAGTTTAAATGAACATGATTTGTATAAGTAGTTTTACCAATGGTTCAAATGTTTAAACTAACTGATTCCCCTTTTTAGTGCTAAATCTTCCTTTCTCTTTTTTACTTTCTTCTATAAATGTATCTCTTGATTTATTGTAAAGAGATCCACTTCATGTATGGTGGATCCCATTTGGAATGATGTCATATTTTGCCTTTGAACATTAATGCAAATTTGACTTCAAGTTTTTGAAAAATTAGCTAAGTATGCAAGTGATGTATGGTGATGCAAAGTGATAATTCTCTATCTTTTCTTCCCTTATCCTTTCATGTTTGTGTAATACTTCCTATTATAATAGGTCATATGAAGTGTTGTCAATTATATGAGCCTATCTTTTAAGTGTACAATGTGCCTTAGTGTCTTCAACTAGCCTATGGTTCACTTACCTTGGATAGCTCTCATGAATCTTACCTCCATATTAAAATACTCACGTTGGAATCCATAAGACTAGGAAGTTAGTTTGTTTTCCTTGTTTCTTAGTGTAATAAAGTATGATGGTCATACGGAAGACATCTTGATGCATCACCTCCTTTAAAGTAAGTTTATTTCATGCAACTTCTAAATCTTTTCCCCATAAGCAACTGGTTAAGTAGGTGTGAGTATTTCAAGATACATTGAGGCAGTTATCCCTTAAATCTCTAGGCTCACTTCCATTATATGTACACCCACATACCTATAAGTGTTCCCCTATTTCCCAAATCTAGAAGAGGCCTAAACACCCTCTTTTAGGGTGAAATATTTGGTGATAATAATTTTGGCATGCTCAGTGGGAATCAAAGGGTCCAAGAGAGTTTAAATATATTTGGTGTGTCTTTCCTCTATCATCTTTTAGACTTAAACAACCTAACGCCAATGGTGAATCCAAATGATAACTTTTGGTTGAAATAAGCCTAGGTATCTTTAGTTTAAATTTTTCATCAGTTTCATTTCTACATCTCATTTGATACATGAGGTTGACATGAATAGCTATGGTAAATATCCCTACTATGGACCTCCTTAGCAGCCTTCTTATGAACCACAATATACTCCCCAATAGTCTTATCAAAATGGTTGTCAATCCTATGAGTTATGGTAATCCTATAATCATCCATTCCCCCCCCATATAGATGCTAGGTTATTAGATAGCCCTATGAGGATGGTTACCAATATACCTATCAAGAAATGCCTCCCTATCACTCCTAATATGAGCCCTATCAACCATAACATGATGTTTATGAAATTCAAGATGATTCTTGCCATGAGGAATTATATGTTTACATGAATTGTGTATAAAGGTATTCCAAGGAAAAAAATATATTCCTACAAATTAAAGTGCAATAAAATGAAGGTGGTCTTGATTGCCATCATTACCCTCCTCCTCCTTCACTCTTTCCATCCTATATTAAGTCCTTATTGAAATCCATACCACAGTTACTAGATATTGAAGATGAAATGAGTACAAGGGATTATGAGTATGATGTGTTCCATAATATTCTCATGGAATGGTTGAGAGGTTCCACCCAAAATCATATGCAGAAGTTGGAGACATTTGAAGAACTAAAAGGAACTCAATGGGAGATCAAGGAACAAATGGACTTGGAAAATAGGTGCCTTCAATGCTCAGTAAATAGGCTAATTATGTGGGAGTATAAAGAGATAAAAAAATGAACATGATGTTATTGATGAATTTAAATAAATCTATTGGAAATATGTAACTCATACTTATGTAAATGTTTGTTATTCTAAATAACCCAAGAAATTAATTCCCTATGAGCTTAATAGTGTTTTTCTCTTTCCTGAATCCACTGATAAGCCTTTTCCTCCACCTCACACTCCATCCCTAATTAATAAACCCTCCATCACATCTCATCCTTTTACTACATCTCATATTGCATCTCTTTCACATGAGATGAAATGAGTACATGGGATCATGAGTATGATGTGCTCCCTGATATTCTCATGGAATGGTTGAGAGGTGTTGCCCAAAATCATATGTAAAAGTTGGAAACATTTGAATAAATAGAAGGAATTCAATGGGATATCAAGGAACAAATAGACTTGTAAAATAAGTGCCTTTAATGATCAATAGATAGGCTAAGTATGTGGGAGGATAAAGATATAAAAAATGAACATGTTGTTTTTGAATAATTTCAAGAAATTTATTGGCAAGATGCAACTCCTGCTTATGTAGATGCTTGTTCTTCAAATCAGCCCAATAATCACTTCCCTATGAGCTTATTATTGATTTTATCTCTCTTAAATCCATTGATAAGCCTTATCCTCCACCTCACACTCCATCCCCAATTTATCATCCCCCCATCACATCTCATCCTTCCATTACATCTCATATTCCATCTCCTTCACATGAGCCCATCTTGAGGGAATCAAGTGAAGGGGAGTATTTCCAATCCAAGGTTGACCAAGAAGATATCATGAGTGAATATGAGGAGGAAATCACCATAGGGACTCCCCTTGGTGACCACAACTACAACTCCACCTTATTGGATGAAGAAAATCACATTGAATATCCTATCATATCTACTGGTATAGAGTTTGATATGGAAGAGGAACATATTTAAGACTCTTTTACAACTATCCATGAATAATGTGGCCAAGACTTGAAGAGAGAGGAATTTGAATAAGACTACATGTCTAATCATGGAATTTAGATGACCATCTAAATCATTAAATGGAGTGTACTATCAAGGAAGAATGTTAGGTCATTCCTCAAGAAGTTATAGTCCTAAGAAAATCTCATGAGACCAAGATAAATGAAAAGGATCTTGAACATGACACTCATGAGGTGGATAAAAATGACTTTTGGTAAAAGTTTGATTTCATATGTCATGATTTTGATCAGCTTGCTAAAGTTAAAATTACTACTCCTCCTAAGAAATCTACATCTGATTTGGATAATGCCACTAAAAATCATGTTAGTGATTGTCTCAATAAGCATGGAGAAATGTCTCATGTTGCGAATGAAGAGGAACTATGGAAAAAGCCCAATTCCATATACAAAGAGCTTAATAAGTTGGGTAAGTCTCTTCCTTCTCCAAAATATTGTATATTTGATGACAAGTTTGTTGATGAGTCTAATAAGTAGGATCATGTTGACAAGTATTCCATCAAGCATAAATATTAAGGTTATTTTGTTGATTAAGAATCTATTGTCATAAAAAAATCTAATGATGCTAATTTCTAAGATATTTTAGACATGGAAAGTGAGGGCAAGGTGGAAGTTATTTCACCTGAATAATATTCAAGTGAGCCACCTGATATTGAGCCATATCCAAGGGTATTAGATCATGAAGAAGAAGAGTTTGATCCTTCCAAACATCAAGTACAATATGTCAAAGAGAAAAGCAAGGTTGAGTGGACTGTCATAGTTTTAGACTTGTATATTAAGGGCCAAGTACTTGAAAAGGTGGAAAAAAGGTTTTACATGGAGGATAATGACCAAGATTGGGTGGACTATGCAAATCTCCCTAATGAGCTTGAGGAACTTGCAGCTGAGAAGAAGCCTAATCTTATGGAGGATACTATGGAAACCAAAAAGGAAAGTCGTGTTCAACCACCATTGGAATTCAAAGCTAAGGAACCATATGAGAAAGTTGAGATTGTTTGGATGTAAGAATAATTCATTTCTATAGCTATCTTATTTGGATCTACTTGGTTCTCAGTGAATATCATGCCAGTGAAGCTGGAAAACACCATGAAGAAGATGGAGGCATCAATGTCAAAGATCAAAAGGTTACATGTCTCATTCAACCCTTCATTTTATAAAGCAAGAGAGTTTTCAAACTTCCCTTTTGATCCTGGAGGAAGTTTTCATCTCAATTTAGTTAGTCTTGAGTTAATTTGTTTAGTGTGTGTTTCCTTTATTTTTGTGTTGTGTTCCAATAAGTGCTCATGAAGCACAAGTGTGTTTTTGCTTAGTTTATTATCTTGTGTGTTGCTCTTTGTTGGTTTTATTATGTTTTATGTCTCATTCAAGGAAATTTGTATGTTAAACCTATTATACATGTGACTCCATAGCCCAATGGATAGGATTAGGCAACTAGTCATGGCATAGAAAGCATACCCACCCTAGGAAATTGTCAAGGATGTTGACCATTTTTACCCCAGGCCAAAATGGGTCAACCTCCCCTATAGTTAGAATCTTGTATAGAGGATTTTTATAATGACATAGGGTATGTTATAGCTAATTTTATGTCATTTCATATGTTATTCTAGTTTTGGTCATAATCTAGCTTGGTCCTTGTGTCATTTGGTCTTAGGGGTCATTTTTGAATCATATATGCAAGTGGTAGATTTTCATAGTATTGAGTAGTTGGAGAAACAAATATAGAAAATCTTAAGTTTATATTTAGGAATTATTTTAACTTTGGCTAAGTGTTGGAGGACATATTTATTTTATATAAAGTGTTCCACATAAATCTCACAATAAAAGTACAAGACATATTTCTTTCGAAGAAATTGTTCCTATTTATTTTGGCTAAGTATTGGAATTTTTTTGGGAAAATTATCCGAGGAAATTTCCTTGAGCACATATTTATTTTGGCCAAATTGTCCAAGATAATCTTTCCAAAGACCCATTCTTTCAGATAAAATCTCTGAAGCAAAATATCCTTGTCAAAAGTCTGAAGACATTCTAATTCTCTCAAAGAAATTGTTCTAAGAATTTGGCTAAGGCATATTTCCTTTAGACAAAATGTCCACAGTAAAAGTTCTAATAAAAGGTACAAGGGCATGAATTCTTTTGGGAAAATTGTCAGGGACAATTTTATTGAAGGAAAAATTATTTCAGAGAATTTATCCCAAAGGCAAAAGGTTAAGTATAAATTGTTTCAAACTTTTAAAAAAAAAAAAACCATAGATTTATTTATTTTGGGGAAAGTTTGTGTTAGGAAAATTTTCCAAGATAATTTTCCTAAAAGAATTAATTCTTTCAAACATTTTGTCCATAGTAAGTGTCTTAAGCAAAATACCAAAGGAAAGGTCCTTGTCAATATCCTAAAGTCATTTATTTCAAAAATTTTGTCTAATACAAAGCCCTGAAAACATAGTCCTTTCAGAGAAAAGGTTTGAGATAGAATGCCCAAGACAATATCCTGATGCAAAATTCTAATGGAATTGAATGGTTTTGGAGAATTTATTTGTCCATGCCTTCAAAATTGACCCAAGTAGGATCTCACAATGTTCATAAGCTGACAAAGAAGTGGACCAAAGGGCTCTGCACAACCTTGGAAAATTATCAAGACCTTGAAATATTGAATTAAAATGACTTGGTAAAGTAAAGAGACTAAACCGTCATCAGGATATCATGAAGAACTACATTGGATAGCATATTTAAGCATTTTGTAAATGACCTTGGGGATCTTTACATGCCCATCAGATCATGCATGATCAATGTCCTTAGTGTTGAGATCACTCTCTACTAGTTCCATATCTCTATGATTCTTCTATCTTGAGATCTAAGCATTCAAAGTTAATCTTTCCAAGCGTAAAAGGGCCAAGACATCTAGGACGTCATCCAAAAATGAATGAACAAGACCACTTTTGCATTTGATAAATGTACCTTAAAAATATGCATGAGCCAAAATGTTACAACACCATGGAGTTTTTCATGCCAAGGTCATCCTCTAAAAGTTTCATGTCTACATGACATTTCTATCTCAAGTTATGGAGTTTCAAAGTTAGTCAGGTAGATCAAGACATTCATGTAAGTGTCAAATTAAAGATTTGACAAATAGTCATTTAGATTCAAATGATCAGCGATAAGAATGTGAATGTCATGTAAAAGACATAGGTCAGCTCACTTGAACATTTTGTAAACACACTTAGAAAGCTCTTAGAACCAGCTGATCAAGTGGACACATCCCTTTTAGCATCAAAAACATCTCTTGCAAATTTGGTGCCTCCATGACTATTTTGCTTCCAGATCCAAGATTTCAAAGTTGTTCAAATAATGTAAGATGGTCATGCTAACATCAAGTTTGACCTTCATATAATAACCATTTGGGTTTAAAATCTCCTTAAAAAATTTAAGGTTGATCAAGATCTAATGACCTACATGAGCTCATATATTGACACATGAAATCTAATTATTTGTGATAGAGTCAAATAAGTCAAAATGTCCCTAGGTTTAAGTCCTTGAAAGAGCTACAAGTTAGACAAGTTTTGATGGTATGGATTAATCAAGTAGAAATATAATGGTAAAATCTCAACTAGTAAGAGAGTGGGCCCAATGAGATCTATAGCTCATATTGCTTCAGACATCTTGATCTAATGGAAAAAGAGGATTCAAAAGGCTAAAGAGCTCAAGAGGCCACCACATGGCATAAGTGCATAAAGTGTAAGCTGACAAAAATATTCTAAGATCAATGTGTGATTTACAAATGGAATAAGCATGTTCAAGGTAGTATAATATTGATGAACTACATTTTTTTGTACCAAGATGATTTGATGGCATGAGTTAAAGGTCTAAGAGTCATAATTTGATAGTGGGGATCTATGAGGCCAATGGGAGTAAAGATATCAAGGAGAAACTTTTGACCAAGGCAAGAAAGTCTTGCAGGGTCATCATTCTACCATTAGATCCTAATCAAATGACATGAAGACATACATGTAGACCCCAATGGTTTCATCTCCAGGACCAACTTCATGAAAATGACCATTCTATTTGTTTTTACATTCCATGACAAACCAATTAGGATTAGTTTAACACTAGGATAGAAATCTAATAGATTGATCTAATTGTTGTAACTACATTGATGCTAGAACCCATCTCATAATAAATTTATCATACCATTGTAACTGCTAAGGAGCATCAATGAGAGAATAATGCAACTATGCAATGGACTAAAGTGACCTAGATCAAATAGGAAGCTTTAATGAGCATAATTTTTAGATGCAATTGTAACCATGGTTCAAATGTTTGAACTGATTGATTCTCCTTTTTAGCCCTAAATCTCCCTTTTTCTTGCTTCTTTTCTTATATAAATATATTTCTTGAGCTATTGTAAAGAGTTTCACTCCATGTATGGTAGATCCCTACTAGAATGATGTCATATTTTGCCTTTAAACATTAATGCAAATCTGATTTTGAGTACTTGAACAATTGTCTGAGTATGCAAGTGATGTATGGTGATGCAAAGTGATAATTTTCTATCCTTTCTTCCCTTATTCTTTCATGTTTGTGCAAGGTTTACTATTCTAATAGATCATATAAAGTGTTGTCAAGTATACTAGCCTATTTTTTAAGTGTACAATGAGCCTTAGTGTTTGAAACTAGCCTATGTTACACTTACCTTGGATAGATCTCATGCATCTCACCACCATATTAAAATACTCATGCTATAATTCATAGGAATGTGAAGTTAGTTTATGTGTCTTGTTTCTTAGTGTAGGAAAGTATGATGGTCATATGGAAGACATCTCAGTGCATCACTTCCTTTAGAGTAGGTTTATTTCATATAGCTTTTAACTCTTTTCCCCTTAAGCAACTAGTTAAGTAGGTGTGAGCATTTTAAGATACATTTAGGGAGATATCCCTTAAATATAGATGCTCACTTCCATTATAGCTACACCTAATTACATGGAAGTGTTCCCATGTTTCCCAAATCTATAAGAGGCTTGAACACCCTCTTCTAAGGTGTAAGATTTGGTGACAACAATAGTTAGTGTTCAATTTCTTGAGGTTAGATCAACTACCCTTTTTCTAGGATCTCAACCTTTTGTGATCATCATCCATATTATTGTTCCTTTAAAATCAATACTTAATCCATTCCGTCAATTTTTTTAAGTCAATATTGCATCTTGTAATCCTCCATTCATTTGGGATGCCAAAAAACCCAAATAAATCAAATCATTTTCAAAAAATTCCAAAAACACTTATAAAGTCTAAAAAATGAGAAAATAGCTCAAATATTTTCAAGAGATATAAATCGTCAAAATATTTGTACATCCTATCATCGCCTTATCCAGGTCAATTTTCCCCTTTCTCTTATATTGTATGACACCATTTTAGGCCCTCACTTTTTTTTGTGATCAACCCATTCAATGCACCCACTATTTTCAGAGTAATTTTATTCCAATAATACTTCCCACTGTTGCTTGACACATTTCAAGATATAGTGGCTTGAGGTTCATTTGAGATATGTAGGCAGTGCTCAATTTTTTGAGGTTACATCACCCACCCTGATTTTATAATCTCTTCCTTTTTCAATCTATTTTAGGCTCTTTCCCTTTTATGACTTATTTCACACTCTCATCATTTTGTGAACACCCTAAATTTTTTATTCCATTCCCCATTGTCAAAGTTTGTCACAATCCTTATCTAGATAATATCCCTCACCTTCAGGGCAACACCCAAGATTAATGACTTATTATCACTAACACAAAATGGTCAACTAAATACTTATGGTTTACTTGTTCTTTTGGTTATGTGTTTGTGTGTATTGCTTGTTTATTTGCTTTTTATTATTGTTGGTGTATTTTATTTTATTTCTTTATTATCAATTGTCTTAGTTCATTACATTATGATTTTCACTTATGTCTTGATGTTTAGTTGTGATTATTTTCATTTCAGGTGCTTAGGTACATTATTCCTTACACTTAGGTCCTGATTATTCATATCTTGATTTTCTTGATTTAGAGTTGTAGGTGTTTGTATCTAAAATCATTTTAGTTTATTTTTCCATGTTATACACATATGTCTTGATTATTATAATCTTGATCTTAATTTGTTTAAATTTTCATTAAAATTAATGTTTCATGATTTTAGAATCTAATGTTATCATGGTTCATAAATAACCATGGTACCTTCTATCAAAATGCAACGTCAAATTATGAGAAAGAGGTCTAATTCAGTAATTTCATAATAATACATCTCCTTGTTCATTAAACCCAAACCAAACAAATATAACATCATGAATAATCTATGTGTTACTCATGATACATACCATCAAAAGAACACATACAACAAGTCATCAACATTTACTATCATGAGTCAACATCAACATCGATAACAACAACAATATAAGTCAAATCATATAAGTATTCAATCTTCAATCTTCTCTTTTAACTCTCCAATATTTCATCACTTTTTGACATCCATGTGTGCTTAGTTTTTTTGTGATTGTTCATTCATGAAAAATTCATGATACCATTAACACATATTTTTATGCATTCATATAATCCTTAATATGTGTAGCATGTTGAATATTTGATTTGTGCTTGCAAATCTAATTACTCTATCAATTTATAAACACATATATGCCATAGTAGGGAAATAAACAAATTTTACCTAGTGGGGCACATCATTTAATTTACTCTTTTTGGGGTAATGCCAATCAATCTTTCTTTTCGAGACAATTAGCATTCCCAGCTCATAGCTTTTATCCTATTAGTTGCACTTAAAAGCGTGTAGTTTATTTTGTAATGTATCCTTAATTTTTCCATGATTGGGTTGAATACATCCTTCTTTCTTATTGTAAATCAAAGGGTGAAAGTGTTATCTCAAGTGGCTTAATGTTTTCCATGGGTTAATTTTGTCTTCTTCATGTATTGGGTTGTTTTCCTCTTTTTAAGGGCCCATCTATTCATCATTTTTGTCCTTCCTACTCCATCGAGGGGTCATATAGGGATCATAAATCACCCTATGGAGCATATTTAATATTAAATACTCTTTTAAATTATTTTAAAAGACTATAATTATATCATGTGTCTTGAACTCCTTCTCAAATGGGGAAAAAATGTAGACATTGCATTTTAATCACTTTCATGTCTAAACAACAATCAAAACTACTTTTAATAATTAAACATGGATTTAATTGGAAATCATTTAACCTTCCCAATTTACCCCAAAATTTTATGTGGACATCCTAAATCACATAATTACATTCTTGATTAGGGCAATACACCATGTCATTTTAGATAATTTTTCTACATTACCCTTGATTTAATCACCACTTTGTAAAGTCATATTTTTGTCAAATAACCAAGACATTAACATAGAAATTACATTACAATTGGAACATATTTATAATGATTAATTAATCCCTTAAATATTTAACCTTAACATCCTCTACTAAGAAAACCAATAGCTTTTCGAATTCTTATTTTCCTAAATTATAAAAACTAATTTTATTACCTCATCCTTGATGACATCATAAAGGCAAGTCAATGAGATGGAGTGGAGTATAGACAAGGTGGTCTCTTATATATCCATATACACACACACTTACATTTCTTATAGGCATATGACACACTCAAATTCATACATGCCTATGACACACTCCAAAAAAGAAGTGATCATTGCACTTTTATTCTAGAGGCCTCTTACACACTCCTTGTAATGGCATCATCACTTTGAGGATCCATTATTAACCCTATATTTTGAGATGATATGGACTTGTTAGAGGTAAAAACCACTGAGAGTATGGGGTGAATCATTGGTGGCAAACAATCAAATTCAATTTCCAAACCCATAAAATACTTAAGCATTCAATACAACCATTCATGAAGTATTCAAGATGTTTATAATAATGAAAAAATAGATAATGTAAGATTATACACACAACAAAAAACCCACTCTCATGCTTGCAAATACATGGACTACTTATCCTTTAAGATGATGACAAAGATGAGAGTGGTCAAGTCCTTCTAACTAGAATTTAGTGAAACACCTATTTCACAAAGAGCACATGTCCCTAGAATGATTAAGTCCTTCTGAACACTTATTGGTCAAGTCTTTCTGATCGGTCTTAATAAAATACGTGTTTCACAAGGAGCACCTACCCCTAAGATGATCAAGTCCTTTTGAACACCTATTGGTCAAATCCTTCCAACCTAGATGTTGAGAACCCTCCCAACACCTATTAAATGAACATCACTTGAACGTTAATTACCTACAAATCTAATGGATATATAATTTACAATGAGTCTTAGTGTTTGCAACTAGCCTGTGGTTCACTTACCTTGGATAGCTCTCATGCATATCACCTCCATATAGAAATACTCATGTTAGAATCCATAAGACTAGGATGTTAGTTTGTGTGCCTTGTTTCTTAGTACAGGAAAGTATAATTTTCATTTGGAATACATCTTGGTGCATTAGCTCCTTTAGAGTAGGTTCATTTCACATAACTTTTAACTCTTTTCCTCATAAGAAACTAGTTAAGTAGGTGTGAGCATTCCAAGTTACATTTAGAGAGATAGACATTAAATTTAGAGGCTCACTTCCATTATAGGTACACCAACATACCTAGAAGTGTTCCCATCTTACCCAAATATAGAAGAGGCTTGAACACCTTCTTCTCAGGTGTGAGATTTGGTGACAATAGTAGTCAGTGCTGAGTTTTCTGAGGTTAGCTCAACTACCCTTTTTCTAGGATGTCACCCTTTTGTGACCATAATCTATACTAAAGTTGATTTAAAATTAATAATTATTACATTCCCTTAATTTTTTTTGAGTCAATATTTCATCTTGTAATCCTCTATTGATTTGGGATGCCAAAAAATCCAAAAAAATCAAATCATTTTCAAAAAATTCCAAAAACACTTATAAAGTCCAAAAAAATTAGAAAATGTCTCAAATACCTTCAAGAGATATATATCCTCAAAAAAAATTTACATCTTATCATACCATTATTTAGGTTAAGTTTCCTCTTTTTCCTGTGTTGGATGACACCATTTTATGCCCTTTTTATTTTTTGCGATCAACCCACTCACTGCGCTCACTATTTTGTGAGTAATTTTATTCCAATAACACTTCCCATTGTCACTTGACACCTTGAAATATATAGTGGCTTGAGGTTCATTTGGGATATGTAGGTAATGCTCAATGTTTTGAGGTTAGTTCTCCCACCCTTATTTCATAATCTCTTCCTCTTTCAATCTATTTTAGGCTCTTACCCTTTTATTAGTTATTTCACTCTCATTATTTTGTGAACACCCTCACTTTTGTATTACATTCCCCCTTATAAAAGTTTGTCACAATCCTTATCTAGATAATCTCCCTTACCTTCAAGGAAACACCCAAGATTATTGATTTATTATCACTAACACAAAATGGTCAACTAAATACTTATTGTTTACTTGCTCTTTTGGTTATGTGTTTGTGTATATTGCTTGTTTACTTGCTTTTTATTAATGTTGGTGTATTTTTTTTTTTTAATTCAAAATTTTCTTAGTTCATTGCATTATGATTTTAACTTATGTCTTGATGTTGAGTTGTGAGTATTTTCATTTGAGATGCTTAGGTACATTATGTCTTACACTTAGGTCCTAATTATTCATATCTTGAAATAGAGTTGTAGGTATTTATATCTAAAATCATTTTAGTTTATTTTTCTATGTTATACACATATGTCTTGATTATTATTATCTTGATCTTAAGTTATTTACATTTGTATTAAAATTAATTTTTCATGATTTTAGCATCTAATGTTATCATGGTTCATAAATAACCATGGTACATACTATCAAAATGTAACATCAAATTATGAGAAAGAGGTCTAATTTGGTAATTTCACAATAATCTCCTTGTTCATTAAACCCAACCCAAAAAAATATAACATCCTGAATAATCTATGTGTTACTCATGATACATACCAAAAAAAAGCATATACAATGTCATCAACATTTACTATCATGATTCAACATCAACATTGATAACAACAACAATAATCTAAGTCCAATCATATCATTATTCAATCTTAAATCTTCTCCTTTAACTCTCCAATCTTTCATCACTTTTGGCCATCCATGTGTGATTTGTTTTTTGCTCTTCTTCATTCATGGAAAATTCATGACACCATTAACACATATGTTTATTCATTCATATCATCCTTAATATGTGCAACATGTTGAATACTTTATTTATGCTTTACTCTATCAATTTATAAACACAAATTTTCCATATTGGGGAAATTATCCAATTTTCCATATTGTGGAAATAAACCAATTTGCCCTACTGGGTCACATCATCTAATCTACCCTTTTTCGGGAAATATCAATCAATCTTCGTTTCTAGGAGAATTATCATTCCCAGATCTTAGCTTTTATCCTGTTAGTCACACTTAAAAGTGTGTAGTTTATTTTAGAATGTATCCTTCCTAATTCTTCTCTACTTGGGTTGAATACATCCTTCTCCCTTATTGAAAATCAAAGAGCGTAAGAAATAGCTCAAGTGGCTTAATTTTTTCCACATGTTAAATCCCTCTTCTTCATGTATTGGGTTGTTTTCCTCCTTTTAATGGCCCATCTATTCATCATTTTTATCCTTCATGCTCCATCAAGGGGTCATATAGGGCTCATCAATCACCCTATGGTGCATATTTATTATTAATTACTCTTTTAAATTATTTGAAAAGGCATTAATTATATCATGTGTCTTAAAACTTCTTCTCAAATAGGGAAAAATTTAGACATTTCATTTTAATCACTTCCATATCTAAACAATAATCAACACTAATTTTCATAATTAAACATGGATTTAATTAGAAATCATTTAACCTTCCTAATTTACCCCCACATTTGATGTACACATCCTAAATCACACAAGTACATCCTTAATTAGGGTAATACACCATGTCATGTCAGAAGATTTTTCTACATCACCTTCGATTTAATCACCACTTTGTAAAGTCATATTTATGTCAAATAAGCAAGACATTAATATAAAAATGAATGTACAATAGGAAAATATTTATAATGATTAATTAATCCCTTAATTATTTAACCTTAACATCCTTTAATAAGAAAATACATAGCTTTTGGAATTCTATTTTTCCTAAATTGCAAAAACTAAATTTATTGCCTCACCATTGATGACATCATAAAGGCAAGTCAATGATATGGAGTGGAGTGTAGACAAAGTGATGTCTTACATATCTAGCTATACACACTCTTACATCTCTTATAGGCATACAACATAGTCAAATTCTTACATGCTTATGACACTCCAAAAAGGAGTGATCATTACACTTTTATTCTAAAGGCCTCTTACACACTCCTTATAATGGCATAATCACTTTGGGGATCAGTGGTGGCAAACAATTCAATTTAATTTCCAAACCCTTCAAACACTTAATCATTTAATACAACCATTCATGAAGCATTCAATATGTTTACATTAATGAATAAATAGATAATGAAATATTATACACATAACATAATATCTATGTGGGAAACCCTCTTGGGGAATAAAACCCAATCTCAAGCCTACAAACACATGGACTACTTGTCCTATAAGATGATTATAAACATGAGACTAGTCAAGTCCTTATTACCAAAATTTAATGAAAAACTTGATTCAAAAATAGCACCTACCCCTATGATGATCAACTCCTTTTGAACACCTATTGGTTAAGTCCTTCGAACTAGTTTTAGTGAAACATATGATTCATAAGGAGCACTAGCCCATAAGATGATCAAGTCCTTTTGACCACTAATTGGTCAAGTCTTTTTGACCTAGATGTTGAGCAACCTATCAACACCTATGAAATTAAAATATCTTAAACATTTATTTCCTATGAATCTAATGGAGATACAATGTATATCATCCCCCTTCATGTCTTCACACAACCACAAACATCCAAAACCACCTTTTGGATCACACTATACTTCTCATCAACAACTCTGTCATAACCTTAAAAACATGATAAAATGTTCATTAACATAGTCCACACTCTTATCTACTATTCATTAACATAGTCCACACTCTTATCTACTTATAAAATAAACAACCAATATTACATATACATCATTTATCCTTTTCTCACACTCAAGGCATCTAAAACATCCTTTTGGATCAATCTAGACCTCTTCGCTCATCCTCAACATTTAAACCTACAAAAGAACTATTACTAACATCATAAATATGACCTACAGGTCATACACGTAGTCATAAATGTTCTATACTATATAACCCATCCACTTGGCACACACCTTTCCTTTGCTCCATAACTCTCACACATACCTCTTCTCTCAAGTCTCTCACTACTAGAAATCATGATCTTTGATTTCACCATTTATAAAACCTTCATGATTATTATATTATTGGTTAGCCTTTATAATTTTCTTAACCCTTAAAACATATTACATATATCAATACTATCCTCATAGGTTGGCCATAACAACTATGGGTCACACTTAAGCAACTACACCTTTCAATTAGGCCTTAGTAGCCATTATAGGTCTTATGGAGACCTATTCCCCCATTTAGCACTCTATTGAGAAAATTAGAAACATATAACCACTTTCAAATGCATAGGTATACTCCACATGACAAATTAGACATCCTAAAATGATCACAAACATCACAATACACCTCTACATATGCTCAATCTACTCAAACATTATCCTTGTACACAAGAACACCATGAATGAATAAATAGTCAGCTTATAAGCATTTTTTCATACTAAATATGGATTGTTCAAACCTAAAAAATACATAAGGATAATAATTATGGATTCCAAAACATTTTATAATATCTAAGTCACCTCGAAACATCCAAATACCATCAGAAGAAACTCAATTATCCTTCTTGGGTCACTTATAGACCATAGTCAAACACATAGTTAACTTTGGAGCTCAATAAATTTTATTGTGAAATCATTCAGACCTTAAAATAAATATTTATTAATGCACATTAAATTTATCAAAATAAATTCTTTTACACCATGGTCAAATTATGCATATATCAAAAGTTATAGCACAAAAACTATAGACTGGTCTTCCCTCACAAATTCAAATATTTGAATTCCAACTGTCACTGAGCAACTGTTAAAATTTAAACACTTTACCATCATATCATATCCTCACACATTTTGATTAAATACATACCTTCAATATTCTTAAAAGTAGCTCAATATTTCCCTTTACTTACTATTAAACTTTAAACATGTTGACCTAATCTCGTTCACCCTTGTAATATTGACCAAATATACACCATCGATATCTGTGGATTAACTAGGTATTTATCTTGCAACACTCACCATTATATATTGATAATAACTCCCATTATTTTTCCACTTGTTATCCCTACATGAATTTTTCACATTTGAATCATTGAGTTTAATGTGGACCATTGATCTTTTGACTGCATGATCATATGCTCTTTGTTGATATTTTGTCTAAGCTATGTGAATGTGACACATGTCATTAGCACATTCATTCTTTGACATATTGAATTATACACACACCATTGGATCAATATATTCTAATTAAAATTCACCATTATATATATTGACTAGATGACCTCAGACTTTAACATAGTTTTTCTTGATAGTCTTTGGCCCATCATAGTCTGCAAGTGCAACTTTGAAGATTTATATCTTGAGATAAAAAACACTTCAGGACTCAAAATATTTAGGGTAGATTCTTAGCACTATATAAAATATCACCATGAAAATATTTTTCCACTGTTAACTTTCTAGGTACCTAAAATAAATGCACAAACTTTCTAGTTTATTCATATCTGTATGACATGTAGTGACAGACTAAGAAAACATTGCAAACTACTTAGGAAGCCAACTTTGTATAGTTATATATTTTTCTCCACTCAAACACATGACATGAAAATTATACCATATCAACTTGAGACTAATTTTATCACACCCATATGACCAAATCCCCTTTACTCATCCATACATGGTAATGGTGATGTTATCAAACTACCTACTTAGATTTTTATCACAAAACCAAATATGCCAAGATGAACATAATGAAGAACCAAATGAATACCATGCACTTACACAATGTATCTATTCATCCTTGACCTTTGATAAGAACCCTCACACATGATCAATACTTTAGACCCATCCCTAATCATGCCAAATCTGAAGATCAACCAAACCTACTTCAAGCATGCTATGACAAGCACATTGCATACTTTGTCTTTGACACTTAGACTATCAAGACACTTCATCCACTCTATTGGACACCTCCATGACAACACTAAAAACTCTCCAATAATATCCCCCTTTTTTATTGATGTCAATAACCATCATACAACTCACCTTCCTTCTCTCTCTTCAAGCACTCTCACAATAAAAACCTTCTCCCCCTTTGACACAATGTCAAAGTGGGCACAAACTAATATTGAGGACCTAAACATACCATCAATAGGAGAGGACCACCTTATAAATATGATACAAATATCCCCCTTACCTTGAGCCTACCTCTTCTTTCCTTAAAAACTTCTTGTTTCTATATTTCAACACTCTCTTCAACCAAGCACTACAACCAATGGAGAAAGAACACACAAAAATATTTAAATCTGATGAAACTCACTAAGAAAACATATAAGAGGTAATCCCCCTAAGATCTCTAATCCATTACACCTCTTAATCATATTCAGATCTTCACACACCATGAAGAACCACCACATAAGCTTACTACCCTTCTCTCTCAAGCCACCTCAAGGACCATTGATAGAACTTCATGTCACTCACCAAATAGGAAACATGCTCTAAAATAACTTGAGAACTCACCTTGAAACATCTTTAGTCTTATATTCCTCTTTATCAAATAGTCCATCTTGACTCTTGAGCTCAGTATGATCAGTCCAAACTTGTTTTGGTTTCTTTACCAATGTTTCACCCTTTTCATGCCTTTTGGGATCTTCATATGTCTTATTGAATATTGAGGGCTTTGTAACTCTATTTGAATAGAATATTACAATGTGTCCCATATTATGATAGATGTAGCAAACAACATTTCTATACTTACCTCTTTACTTATTACTCTTTTTCTCATAGTCCCATGATAAATTATCATTTATTACATTGGGATGCCTGATTGGTCTTTTCATGATGATACTCTTGACTTTTTTATGACTTATCATGCTCTCTATCAAACTTTATCATTTTTTCTATGAGCTGATCATGCTCAACCTTTAAGGAATGTAGCTCAATCTTCAACTAGTCAATCTTCAACTAGTCATACTTAACTTCCTTTGATTTAAACCTTGTGTTGATACCTTCTAACCGATTCTTGATATCCTTGATAAAAATATTTTTATGCTTCAAATAATCAAGGGCACTTATAATCCCATCTTTGAGGTCTACTTCATCTTCTCCTTCTTCATTGTCATAATAGACTTATTCATCACACATGTTGTCTTCTTCCTTTTGATCAATACATCTTTTGCTTCTTAGGATCACCTTCAAGATATTAGACTTGATATAAAAGACCAATCTCTGATACCAATTCTTGCAAACACAATGACTGAAGGGGGTTGAATCGGTCTCTTAAAACTTTATTTCACATGTACTTTAATATTCCTTGAACCATCAAGGTAATACAAGGATATGTCAATGCATAAAGAGTTATTCACATGATAATAACACAAAAACACACATATGAGTGGGAAAATCTCAAGGGTAAGAAAAATAACTGATCCAACAAAATGTACTATAGTCTTATAAGTCAGAATATCACAAATTTGTGAAGTACCAACTCTACATGGAGCACCAAAACCAACTTACTAAGCACCAATTTGAAAGAACGCTCTAACCCCATTGATGACTTAGCAAAAACTAAACTAATTGATTAACTTGATAACCTTTAGCATACCTTGTTTCTCATACAATATATGATGATCACCTTCTTCATCTCTTTTCTTTCTTCTATCCCTCTCAAACTACCTTCTAGGTTCCTTCGCTCAACTAGGTCTCTTCAATATAGATTAGATTGTATGACCTTGAAATTCATCTACAGTACCCTTATTATATATTCATTATATTTTTTATACACCATTATGATGGTCTAAAATGCCTCCTTAATATCTTAAAATTGTTATATCCTTCACTTTTTCTCACACATTCTCTAACCAGTCTAATAAGCCTTGTTCTTATACTAGGATCTTGCTCATACACCTCTTGGTTAGCCACACATACTTTAAGATTTATATTTTATACACATTAGGCCTTATGACATTACAAAAATATTAATTAACCATTATATTAGGACGTCCATATCTCAAATGGATCAAATCCTTCTTTAGGCCTTAAGGAGACCTAATTCAATTAGGCCTTCATTAGTAAACATTACCCTTTGATCTACTTGGAACACTTTAAATCTTCATAAATGGAAGTAAAAATAAATATTACACTCAAATAAAAAATTAATAATCTCATCTTATGTCCATGAGACTTTTTATCTCCAATCACCACTTGAAGCACACCATTAGTACTGTTTGCATTAGACCTTCACACACACAAAAAGTATGTCTTGAACAATTAAAGATAACACAATGTTTAGCCACATAACCATGAAAATAAAACATATTAATAGAACCTAAAATATATAAAAAAATTAACCAAGTGAAATACACTTCATTACACAGGACAAAAGGACTCAAAAATACTCCTACAATTTGCTCACTCAGAACTACCCATTTTCCTTAAAGACCAGTCATGGTGACTCAGACCTCTAACACATGTATAAACATATTAAATGAATTATGATTTATTTATATGATCCTATGAGACATTATACCATTATAAATATAAATATAATATGCTTAAATGGAAATATTGGTCTTACAGACCAATCTCATAACATTATATCTCATTGTCTCATCTAAACTAGATAGGTCAATTTATGAGAAACTTTTTCATTATAACCAATAACCTAAAAAACTTATACCAAAAATTAACATGTGTTAAAATTCAGTAATAACATATATATTCACTTTTTTTCATCACTATTTCATGATAACACATCTCTAATCATCTTCTCACTATTTCCTAGATTTCTAATTATTTCCACCATTAGGCCTGTTAGCAACTGACCAACTTGGATGACCAGTTTATCATACTTGAGGGATATAAAATATATATAAAACTTCATGGAAATTAAACATGAGTCCCAAAATTCATCCTCCATCCATTTTCATACTTTGACTTGGTCAACTTTGACTGTTACAACAAATCTCTAAGAAATGTGCACTTTCTTGTAGGGCCTATTTACACACCTGATAAATCAAACACACTTGAAGGTGCCTAGGAGAGTTTAATATAACCTAAAATTTATTTCCTAATATACCAATCCATTTTTGGCACTTTTGATCAACATCTTCAACATCAATTCCTTATTAGGGTTCTAAGAGGGTTTAAACATGTTTCCATTCTTAACAATAATTCATAAAACATAACCCTTCAATCCAAAAATAAATGCCTATAATTTTGAGATAGGACCCTTCCCCATATACCATGAATATTTTAGTTTCCCATGCATATTTTTGATGATCTAATGAGCACAATAAAAACCTTATCAAGTATAGAACCCTTCATTTTGTATACTTGAGAAATCTCAAAACCATGTTTCACACCTTTTCTTGAAAACCATGACTTAAAACTTTGTGAAAATGATAGAAACAACATATAATACCTATAAAAACACTTATATATCCATAATTCCCTTGGAAATAGGACCTCATCCCCCATTATGACATACTTTCTCTCTTTTCTTGCTTAAACCTTGACCTATAAACCACATATGCCTTAAAATTAACCTTCATACCTCTTTCCATGAAATCTATACCAAAATAACATAATCAAGAAACCTATCTAATGCTTAAATAGTGCCTTAATTTCTTAATATTCCTTGAAAACAGATCATGATGCCTCATTAGGTTAAGTAGGGTCTAGAAATGGTCTAGTTACAAACCTAATTTGTAGAACCTACCCCTGCAGGCTCACTCTGTGACTCTTATGAGTGTTCCAATGATTCTCATACATAATAAATCAACATAATACAACCAATAATGCATTCATAAGAAAATATAACAATCATATCATACACTCTTAGAATCACTACAATACTAATCAATATACTCTCTCATAGATGCACTCATCAAAGACCTCATGAAGACCTTCTCAAGAACCTTTTACATTAATGAAAACATTAATTCCAAACATCAAAAATAGGAATAATTATCAATAATAAACATATCCAAATTAAATAACACCCAAGTAAGATAAAGAGTAGGCAAGTAATATCATATACCAACATCTATTATACCATGTTTAGATCCATTCAACCCACTTTGCCTTATTTTGAGCCAACCCACCAATTTTGACATATTTGGGGCCATTACTAATCACCCAATCAACACTTTTTGAGGAATATAAAATAAAATTTTCCCTACTATTCCAAATCAACCAGTCATCCCTACTAGGGCACATTAATAGTTTCTTGGGGAAAATCATCCTTTTCATCTTTTGGATCATGTTTCTTGATCTTGAATGAACCCATCTACTTCCTAGTGAAATTTTATAATTTTCAAATAATGTTCAACATTTTTGTTGAATTTCCTAAATCATAAGTGCATATTACCATTTGTTTAGATCATACTCTTTAATTAAAGTGGCTTGAGGTCCATTTAGACTATGTAGTTGTTGACCATTTTTACCTTAGGCCAAAAAGTGTCAACCCTCCTATAGTCAAAATATTGTATAGGGGATTTTTATAATGGCATAGGGTATGTTGTAACTTATTTGATGTCATTTAATATGCCATTCTAGTTTTGGTCTTAGTCTAGCTTGGTCCTTGTGTCATTTGGTGTCTTAGGGGTCATTTTTAAATCATATATGTAAGTGGTGGATTTTCATGGTGTTGAGCAATTGCAAGAACAAGTCTAGAAAAGCCTAAGTTTACACTCAAGAAATATTTAAACATTTGGCTAATTGTTGGAGGACATATTTTTTTAGAGAAATTGTTCCACACAAAGCTTGTAATAAAATTACAAGACATATTTCTTTTAAAGAAATTATTCTGATCTATTTTGGCTAAGTATTGGAATTTTTTGGGAAAATTATCTTAGATAATTTCCCTGAGGACATATTTATTTCATAAAAATTGTTCGAGACAATCTTTCCAAAGACCCATTCTTTCGAACAAAATATCTAAAGCAAAAGATCCTTATCAAAAGTTTGAAGGAATTTTAATTTCTCTTGGAGTAATTTTTCTAAGTATTTGGCTAAGGCATATTTCATTCGGATAAAAAGTCCATAGCAAAAGTTTTGAAAAAAGGTACAAGGGCACAAATTTTCTCAAGAAAATTATCCAGGACAATTTTATTGATGGCATAATTCTTTTACAGAATCTATCCTAAAGGAAAAAGGCTAAGTACAAATTATTTTGGACATTTTGTCTAAAACAAAAAAGCTATAGACTTATTTCCTTCAGGGAAGTGACGAATAAAAAATCCCAAAGAGTAAATTCTTTTAGACATTTTGTTCATGAAAAAAGGAGCTAAGTACATTTGTGTTAGGAAAATTGTTTGGGATAATTTTCCTAAAAGAATTAATTCTTTCAGACATTTTGTCCACAATAAGTGGCCTAAACAAAATCCCAAAGGAAAGGTCCTTGTTAAAATCCCAAAGTCATTTATTTTTGATATTTTATCCAATACAAAAATCCCATATACATAGTCCTTTTAGAGAAAGGGTCTGAGATAGAATGTTAAAGACAATATGACCGATGAAAAGCTCTAATGAAATTAAATGATTTTAGAGAATTTATTTGACCAAACCTTCAAAATTGACCCAAAAAAGATCTTGACATTTTCATAAGCTAACAAAGAAGTGGACCAAAGGGCTTGGTACAACCTTGAAAACTCATTAGGACCTTGAAATATTGAATAAAAATGACTTGGGCAAGTAAAGGGACCAGAATGTCATCAAGATGTCATAAATAACTAGACTGGAAAACATATTTATGCATTTTATAAATGAACTTGTGGAGCCTCGCATGACCATCAGACCATGCATGTGCAATGTCCTTAGTGTTGAGATCATTCTTTATAAGTTCCATATCTTGATAAGTCTTCTATCTCAAGATCTAAGCCTTTAAAATTTAGCTTGTCAAGTCTAAAAGGGCTAGGCCCTCCAGGATGTCATCCATAAATGAATGAACTATCCCACTTGTTCATTTGATAAATGTACCTTAGAAAGCTACATGAGCCAAAATATTATAGTACCAAGGACTTTTTCATGCCAAGGTCACCCTCTAAAATTTTCATGTCCATATGAGATTTTTAGCTCAAGTTATAGAGTTTCAAAATTGTTCACATAGAGTAAGACATTCACACAAGTGTCAAATTCAAGCCTTGACAAGTAGCCATTTAGATTCAAATAATCATTGATAGACGTGGAAATCATGAAAAACACATAGGTCAACTCACTTAAAAAAAAATTAAACACACTTAGAAAGCTCCTAGAGCTATCAAATCAAATGGGCACATCCCTTTAGCATCAACAACATCTCTTATAAATTTGGTGCTTCCATTAATTTTATTCTTCCATATCCAAGCTTGAAAAGTTGGTCAAAGAATGTAATATGTTCACACTAACATCAAGTTTGAGCTCTGTAAAGTAACCATTTTAGTTTAAAATGTCCTTGAAAGGTTTAATGTTGATCAAGATCTAATATCCCATGTGAGTTTACATAATAACACATGAGATCTAATGATTCATGCTAGAGTCAAACAAGTCAAAAGGTCCCTAGGTTTAAGTCCTTTAAATAGCTATTAGTTGGATAAGATCTGATGATGTAGATCAATCAAGTAGAAATATAATGGCATGAGCTCAACTAATAGGAGAGTAGGCCCAATGAGATTTATGAATCATTTTGCTTAGGATATCTTGATTTGATGGAGTGAGAGGAGTCAAAATTCCAAATAACTTGATAGGCCACCACATGGTATAAGCATGTAAAGTATCAAGTTGATAACATGATCTTGAGATCAATGTATGATTGCTAAGTGGCATAAAAATGTATAATATAGCAAGAGATTGATGGACCACATTTATTCATACCAAGATGATCTAATGGTGCAAGTGCAAGTTCAAAGACTCAAAATATAATAACAGGGATCTATGAGGCCAATGAGAGTAAAGTCAGCTAGGATTAGATTTCAACCAAGGTAAGTCTATCTTGTAGGGTCATCATTATTCCATTAGAGCCTAATCAAATTCCATGAAGGCATACATGTTGACCCCAATGATGTCATCTGCTGAACTAACTACATGAAAAGGAATCTTCTCTCTACTATTACATGCCACAACAAGCCAGTCTGGAGTAGTTTAGCACTAGGAAAAAACTTTAACAAATTGATCTGATGGTTATAACTACATTGATGCTAGAACCTAGCTTAGAATAACTTGATCCCATCATTTTAACCACTAGGGAGCATTAACGAGAGATTAATTCAAATGTGAAATGGACTGAAGTGACTTGGATTAATTGAGAAGCTTGAATGAGCATAATTTGTAGAAGCAATTTTAATTATGGTTCAAATGTTTGAGCTAATTGATTCCCCTTTTTATCACCAAAAATCCCTATCTCTTACTTCTTTTCTTCTATAAATATGTCTCTTGAGCTATTTTAAAGAGTTTCACTCCATGTATGGTGGAGCCCTATTGGAATGATGTCATATTTTACCTTTAAACATTAATGCAAATCTAATTTTGAGTTCTTGAACAATTTTTTAAGTATGCAAGTAATGTATGGTGATGCAAAGTGATAATTCTGTATCTTTTCTTCCCTTATCCTTTCATGTTTGTGGAATATTTCCTATTATAATAGGTCATATAAAGTGTTTTCAAGTATATAATCTTTTCTTCTGATTGTATAATGAGCCTTAGTGTCTGAAACTAGCCTATGGTTCACTTACCTTAAATAGGTCTCATGCATCTCACCTCCATATTTAAATACTCATGTTGGAATCCATAAGATTATGAAGTTAGTTTGTGTGATTTGTTTCTTAGTGTAGGAAAGTATGATGGTCATATGGAAGACATCTTGGTACATCACCTCCTTTAGATTAGGTTAATTTCATGTAAATTCTACCTCTTTTCCCTATAATCAATTATTTAAATAGGTGTGATCATTTCAAAATATATTCAAAGAGCTAGCCCTTAAATCTAGAGGCTCACTTCCATTATAGGCCCACGTACCTAGCAGTGTTCCCATGTTTCCCAAATCTAGAAGAGGCTTGAGCACCCTCTTCTAGGATGTGATATTTTATGACAATAGTTCTGACACACCTGGTGGGACTTGAAGGGTCTAAGAGAGTGAAAATATTATTGGTGTGTCTTTCCTCTATCAACTTTTGGAAGTAATAATCCTAGCACCAATGGTGACTCAAAATGATAAATTATTACTGTAAGTAGTCTAGGTATCTTTAGTTCAAATCTTTGAATAGTTTTATTTTTACATGTCATTTGATACATGAGGTTGACATGAAGAGCTATGGTAAATATCCCTACCATAGACATCATTATCAACCTTACTATGAACCATAGTATGCTCCCCAATAGTCCTATCAAAATGGCTATCAGTCCTATGAGGCATGGTAGCCTTATAATCCTCCATTTTACCCCCCATATAGACACCATGTTATTAGATATCCCTATGAGGAAGGCTACTAAGATACTTATCAAGAAATGCCTCCTTATCAGTCCCAATATGATCCCTATCAACCATGTCATGATGACTCTGAACCTTAAGAGTACTCCTATGAGTCTTACCATGAGGAATCAGACGTTTACATGAATTTTACACAAATTTATTTCAAGTAAAAATATATATTCCTAAATATTAAAGTGAAACAAAATGAAGTTGGTCTTGATCCCCATCATTATCCTCCTCCTCCTTCACTCTTTCCATCCTATATCAAGTCTTTGTTGTCATCCATACCAAAATCACTAGATCTTGAAGATGAAATGAGTACATGGGATCATGAGTACAATTTTCTCCCTGATATTCTGATAGAATGGCTGAGAGGAGATACCCAAAATCATATGCAAAAGTTGGAAACATTTGAAGAACTATAAAGAACTCAATGGGAGATCAAGGAACAAATGGACTTGGCAAAGAAGTGCCTTCAATACTCAACAGATAGGATAAGTATGTGGGAGGATAAATATCTAAAAAATGAACATGTTGTTGAAGAATTTCAAGAAAGCTATTGGCAAGATGCAACTCCTACTAATGTAGATGCTTGTTCTTCAAATCAGCCCAAGAAATCACTTCCTTATAAGCTTATTATTACTTTTCTCTTTCCTAAATCCACTGATAAGCCTTCTCCTCCACCTCACACTCCATCCCCAACTCATCATCCCCCCATCACATATCATCCTTCCACTACATCTCATATTCCATCTCCTTCACATAAGCCCATCTTGAGGGAAGCAAGTGAAGGGGATAAAATCCAACCCAAGGTTGACCAAGAAGATGTCATGAGTAACTATGAGGATGAAATCACCATAGGGACTCCCCTTGGTGACCACAAGTGAAACTCTACCTTTTTGGATGAAGAAAAGTAGATTAAAGAACCTACCATAGCTATTGGTGTAGATTTTGATATGGAAGAGGAACATATTAAAGACTCTTTTACAGTTGTCCATGAAGAATGTGGCCAAGAATTAAAGAGAGAGGCATTTTAGGAAAAATCTATGTCCAATCATGGAATTGTAGATGACCATATCAAGCATGAAGTGGATTTTATTATCAAGGAACAATGTTAAGTCACTCCTTAATAAGTTGTAGTCTTAAGAGAGTCTCATAATACCGAGATAAATGAAATATATCTTGAAGATGACACTCATGATGTGGATGAAAATGACTTGTGGCAAGATTTTTATTTCATATGTCATGAGTTTGATGAGCTTGGTAAGGTTAGAGTTTCTCCTCCTCCAAAGAATTCTACATCTGATTTGGATAATGCCACTAACAAGCATGTTGATGATTGTCTCAATAAGCATTGAGAAAGGTCTCATGTTGTGACTGAATAATAATTATGGAAAACTCCCAATTCCATATATAAAGAGTTTGACAAGCTGGGTAAGTCTCTTCCTTATCCAAAATATTGCATATCTAATGACAAGTTTGTTGATGAGTCTAATATACATGATCATGTTGACAAGTATCCCATCAAGAATAAAGATGAAGGTTAGTCTACTGATCAAGAATCTATTGTCATAAAGCAATCTAATGATGCTAATGTCCAAGAGGTTATAGGCATGGAAAGTGAGGACAAGGTGGAAGTTATTTTACCTCAAGAATAGTCAAGAGACCCACATGATATTGAGCCATATCCAAGGGTATTAGATCATGAAGAAGAAGATATTGATGCTTCTAAACATCAAGTATAATCTGTCAAAGATAAAAATAAGGCTCAGAGGATTATCATATTTTTTAGACTTGTATATCAAGGGCCAACTACTTGAGAAGGTGGATAAAAAAATTTCCATGGAAGACAATGACCAAGAGTGGATGGACTGTGTAAAGCTCTTTAATGAGCTTGAATAACTTATAGTTGAGAAGAAGCCCAACCTTATAGAGGACACTATGGAAACTAAAAAGGAAATCCTTATTCAACCACCATTAGAGGTCATAGCTGAGGAACCATATGAGAAAGTTGAGGCTATTTGGATGAAAGAATAGTTCATTTCCATAGCTATCCTATTTGGAGATGCTTGGTTCTTAGTGAACATCATGCCAATGAAGTTGTCAAACACCATGAAGAAGATGGAGGCATCAATGTCAAAAATTAAAAGGCTACATGTCTCATTCAACCCTTCATGTCATAAATCAAGAGAGTTTTCAAAATTCCCCTTTGATCTTAGAGGAAGTTTTCATCTCAAGTTAGTTAGTGCTTGAGTAAGTTTATTTATGTGTGTGTTTCCTTTCTTTTTGTGTTGTGTTCCAATAAGTGCTCATGAATCACAAGTGTGTTTTTGCTTAGTTTCTTATCTTATGTGTTGTTCCTTGTTGGTTTGCTTACATTTTGTGTGTTATTCAAGGTAATTTGCATGTCAAATCTATTGTGCATGTGACATAATATCCCAATGGATAGGATAAGGTACCTAGTCATGCCATAGAAAGAATACCACCCCTAGGAAATCACCAAATATGTTGACCATTTTTACCTCAGGCTAAAATGGGGAAACCCCCTATAGTCAAAATCTTGTATAAGGGTTTTTATAATAACATAGGGTATGTTGTAGCTCATTTGATGTCATTTCATATGCCATTCTAGTTTTGGTCATAGTCTAGCTTGGTCCTTATGTCATTTGGTGTCTTAGGGGTCATTTTTGAATCATATATACAAGTGGTAGATTTTCATGGTGCTGAGAAGTTTTAAGGAACAAGTCCAAAAAAGCCTACGTTTACACTTGGGAAATATTTCAAATTCTGGCTAAGTGTTGGAGGACATATTTATTTGTGTGAAATTGTTCCACACAAATCCCATAATAAAAGTACAAGACATATTTCTTTCAAATAAATTTTTCCTATCTATTTTGGCTAAGTATTGGAATATTTTTAGGAAAATTATCTGAGACAATTTCCCCAAGGACATATTTATTTCAGATAAATTCTCTGACATAATCTTTCCAAAGACCCATTCTTTTAGAAAAAATGTCTAAAGAAAAATATCCTTATGGAAAGTCTAAAGGCATTCTAATTCTCTCAACAAAATTATTTTGAGTATTTGGCTAAGGCATATTTCCTTCAAATAAAATGTCCATAGAAATATTTCTAACAAAAGGTACGAGGGCATGAATTATTTTAGGAAAATTATTTGGGACAATTTTCCCTAAGGCAAAATTATTTTAAATAATTTGTCCTAAAGGCAAAAGGCTAAGTACAAATTTTTTTGGACTTTTTTTCTAAAATAAAAAAGTCATACTTATTTCTTTCAGGGAAAGTGGCCAACAAAAACTCTCGAAGAGTAAATTATTTCAAAAAAATTATCTGTAGAAAAAGGAGCTAAGTGCATTTGTGTTGGTAAATTTATCTAAGGTAATTTTCCTAAAATAATTAATTCTTTCAAACATTTTATCCACATCAAGTATCCCAAGCAAAATCACAAAGGAAAGGTCCTTGTCAAGATCTTGAAGTCATTTCTTTTAGACATTTTGTATGATAAAAAAGGCTTGCAAACATAGTCCTTTCAAAGAAAGGGTCTAAGATAGAATGCCCAAGATAATATGTCTAATGCAAAGCTCTAATTGAATTGAATTGTTTCAAAGAATTTATTTGTCTAGTCCTTAAAAATTAACCCAAGCAGGATCTCATAATGTTCATAAGATGACAAAGAAGTGGACCAAAAGGCTTGGCACAACATCATAAACTCATTAGGACCTTGAAATATTGAATCAAAAAGACTTGGGTAAGTAAAGTGACCAAACCATCATCAGAACATCATGAAGAATCAGACTAGACAATATGTTTGTGTATTTTATAAATGAACTCAAGGAGCTTCACATGACCATCAAACCATGTGTGATCAATGTCCTTAATGCCAAGATCATTATTTGTAATTTACATATCTTAATGAGGCTTCTATCTCAAGATATAAGCTTTCAAATTTTAGCTTACCGAGTTTAAAAGGGCTAGGCCATCTCAGATTTTGTCCAAAAATTAATGAACCAAACCACTTGTGCATTTGATAAATATACCTCAGAAAGCTCAATAAGCCAAAATATTAGAGCACCATGTATTTTTTAATGCCAAGGTCATCTTATAAAATTTTCATGTTTATGAAATCTTTCTATCTCAAGTTAAGGAGTTTCAAAGTTGGTCACACAGAGTAAGAAGTTTGTACAATTGTCAAATTAAACCCTCTACAAGTAGCCATTTAGATTCAAATGATTAGTGACATGCATGTGAATGTCATGCAAAATACACATGTCAACTCACTTAAACATTCTATAAACACACTTAAAAAGTTCCCAAATTTAGCAGATCAAGTGGGCACATCCCTTTTAAGATAAAAAAACATCTCCTACAAATTTGGTGCCTTTGTGACTTTTTTGCTTCTAGATCCAAGATTTCAAAGTTGGATAAATAACATAAAATTTTCATGATAACATCAAGTTTGAGATCCATAAAGTAACCATTTATGTTTAAAATGTTCTTAAAAGGTTTAAGGTTGAACAAGATCTAAAAATCCATGTGATCTTACATTCTAACACATGAGATCTAATGGTTCATACTAGAGTCAGACAAGTCAAAAGGTCCCTATGTTTAAGTCTTTTAAAGAGATACAATTTGAACAACATCTAACAATGGAGATGAATAAAGTAGAAATAAAATGATGCAAGATTGACTTCTAAGAGAGTGGGCCCAATGAGATCTATGACTCGTTACTTCAGACATCTTAATCCGATAGAGTGAGAGGAGTCAAAATTCCAAGGAGCTTGAGAGGCTACCACATGGTGTAAGCACGTAAAGTAGTAGGCTGACAATAAGATCTTGAGATCAACACATGATTTCCAAGTAGCATAAAAAAATTTAAGATAGTAGGAGATTGATGGATCAAGTTCATTTATACCAAGATGATTTGACAAAACAAGTACAAGGTTAAAGAGTCAAAATTTGATAGTGGGGATCTACGAGGATAATGGGAGTAAAGATAGCTAGGAGAAACTTTTAACCAATGTAAATAAGTCTTGTAGGGTCAGCATTCCACCATTAGATATTGATAAAATTCCATGAACATATATATTTAGACCCAAAATATTTAATTTCTTGGACCAACTTCATGAAAATGACCCTTCTATCCACTATTTCATACCATGAAAAACCAATCAGGAGTAGTATAACACCAGGACAAAACTCTAACATATTTATTTGATGGTCATAACTACATTGACACTATAACGTAGATCGAATCAACTTGATACCACCATTGCAACTGCTAGGGAGCATCAATGAGAGAATGATGTGACTACACAATGGACTAAAGTGACCTTGATCAATTAAGAGGCTTAAATGAGCATAATTTTTAGAAGCAGTTGTAACTATGGTTCAAATGTTTAAACTTATTGATTCCCTTTTTAAGCATCGAATGTCCCTTTCTTTTGCTTCCTTTCTTATATAGATATAGGTCTTGAGCTATTGTAAATATTTCCACTCCATATAAGATGAAGCCCTACTAGAATGATGTCATATTTTGCCTTTGAACATTAATGCAAATCTGATTTCAAGTTCTTGAACAATTTTTTGCGTATGCAAGTGATTTATTGTGATGCAAAGTGATAATTATCTATCCTTTCTTCCCTTATACTTTCATTTTTGTGCAAGAGTTCCTATTCTAATATGTAATATGAAGTGTTTTCAAGTATATGAACCTGTATTTTAAGTGTACAATGAGTCTTAATGTTTGTAACAAGCCTATGGTTCACTTACCTTGTATATCTCTCATGCATCTCACCTCCATATTGAAATACTCATGTTGGAATCCATAGGACTAGGAAGTTAGTTTGTATGTCTTGTTTATTAGTGTAGGAAAGTATGATTTTCATTTGAAAGACATCTCGATGCATCAAATCCTTTACAGTATGTTCATTTCATGCAACTTTTAACTATTTTCCCCACAAGTAATTGGTTAAGTAGGTATGAGCATTTAAAGATACATTTAAGGAGATAGCCCTTAAATATAGAGGCTCACTTCTATTATAGGTACTGTTGAAAATTTTGCCCCATAGGTCAAATTATCACCCCTACCATTCAAAACTTTACCTATCATGCCAATTTGTCTTATGAGTCGGTTATTGGTCTTGAAAAGTCCTTGAAATAATCCATGATTAGCAAGCCTTTTTGAACCATTCACTCTGGGTTTTAAAGGATTTTTTTGAGAAAAGCATCATGGAGGCTTATTTGGGTCCTTAAGGGTCATTTTTAGGAAATTCAAAGGGTTATTTCCTTTCAATAAGGTTCATCTTCAAGAAACCTTTCAAAGAGGAATTCTTTCCAAAAAGGGACTTTTCAAAATTTTTGAAGGATTTCCTTCGGGATTAAATTTTGAGGAAATGGGAACTTTTCAAAATCTAATGGTCCAAACTTTTCAAAAGCCAACAGTCCATTTTTCAAAGCTGAAGGGACTTTTGAAATATGCTGAAAGAATCAAGTCCATGGGAAAATTGTCTGTGAAAATTTAAGAATACAAAAAATCTAAAGAATATCTTTCCGAAGGGATTGTTTCAGACATTTTGTGCCAAAAAAATTTTTCAAAAGTCACTAACAACTTTTCCAAAGGGCATAATAACTTTTCCAAAGACCATTTCAAGAATTCTAAAAGACCTTTTTAAAGGGAAAGGTGCTTTTCATTTTTTATAAAATGTCCATTACAACTTTTCTGATGGGCATTTCAAAAGTTCTAAGGACCATTATAATTTTTTTGAAGACCTTTTCAAAAGTGTCGAAGGGTCACTTGTCAAAAATTTGAAGGGTCTTTTTTAGTTTTTCCAAAGACATGAATTCTTTTGGACAAATTATCCATGAGAAAGTGATAAATAAAAAATTCAAAAGACACTTCTCAGTAAAAAGGGTCCATTTCAACTTTTTCAAAGGGTCACTTTCTTTTCAAAAAAGATCTTTTCAAAAGTTTTGATGGTTCATTTCATAAAATACGAAGGGAATTTTCCCTTCGAGAAAGACCATTTCAAAAGTATCAAAGGGTATTTTTAGAAAGCTGAAGGGTCACTAGCAAAAATCTAAAGGAAAGGACTAAGAAAAAAATCTAAAGACATGAATTCCTTCAGACAAATTATCCAAAGGAAAAGTTCAATTGCAAAATTCTAAAACAATTTTTTTGGGAAAACGGTGGCCAAAAAGGAAAGTCTGAATGAAGGGTCAATTTGATAGGAAAGGACCACGAGGAAGTAAGCCATGGATAAATTATCCAAAAGAAAAGTTCATCTCAAAGTGCCGAAATAATTCCTTCAGGAGAAAAGTCCAAAGAGGAAAAGCTCAAAGAGGATAATCCCAAAGAAGAAAAGCCTAAAGAGTAAAGGCCATAAAGAAATAACCCAAAGGAATACATGTAGAAAATGAAGAGTCTAAGAGAAAAAGACTAAGGAATTTCAAGGAGCTAACATGGAGTTTCAATGTTTCATATCTGATCTTAACATGGAATTTCATGCATTCTCCAATTTTCAAAGCCCCTTTTCATGTAAGTGGCAGCCATTTGGAGTTGATTGGTCTTGAGTTTAAGTTGACTTTTTGTCAAAGTGTCACATCTATTTTGGTTTATCTTGTTAATCTAACTTGTTCAAACAAAATTTCTTCATCTAAGGATTGGCATATCATCATGTCATGTAGAATGGAGTTACTTGGAGTTGACTAGACAATACTTATCATGTTTTTTCCTTACTTTCCATACAAAGGACTTTCTTTTTTTTCAACTCAACTTCCAAATATATCAAGTAGAGTTTATCTTTGAATATTTAGTGTAGCTTTCATGCATGGATCAGATTAGTCCAAGATGGGCCCACCATCCTTTTACAATGCCAAAGAGATTTTTCATGCAAGACATAAGACAAAAAGATACTATTTGAAGGCTTGGTTATCTTTTGATAGCTGAAGTGGGACTTGTGTGATGTGGGAGTTGATCTCCTCTCTTAATTTTAATTCCAATTTCTTATCTTTGGTATGATTTTTACTATATAAGTTAGCCTTTTAGCCTTGAAATGGATCCCTCTTTTGGCAAGACCAAAATCTAATAAAATTTGAGTTTTGTAACCTTTTTAGATAAATATAAAGACTATTTTTTAGATTCTAAGGTGTTGGTATAGTGTATTTATGTCAATGATTTGCATATATGATAGAATTTTATTTCTTATCAAGTCCTGATTCTTACCTAGTTACTAGTTGGTCAGATTATATAGGTCATGTTCTATGTTTTATGTCTATTAGTTGAAGTTACAATGGATGTAAGTGGATATTTAATGCCTTAAATTAGGCCTATTACATCATTTCCATCAAGATTTTATCACTAGATAAAACTTTTTCATAAAATATTGATGCATATGAGTCAATTGGAGTTGAAATTTCAATCTTTTTCTTGTCTAATCAATGTTTTTTAGAATCTCAAATTGAGTGGATGAACCAAAATATAGGCATATCACCATCACTATATAGGATTTTCCTTCAATTTTCTTTCTTACCTTTCCCCCCTTCTCTTTTTCCTAGAATTTTTTAGCGTAGAGGGGGATCCTGATTGATATGCCAAAGAGAGATAGTAGAATCTAGAGATTTAATCTATTGGTTAGGTCACCCACAACCTAGGCTTGTTTCCATGTTTTAGCAGACTATGAAGGACTAAAACTACCTTCACAAGGGTGTGAGTTTGATTGACAATAATTTTTGGCACACCTGGTGAGATTCTTATTCCTTGACATAGCTAAAGTTTGGAGCTGAGGAGAAGCATTTATAGTAGAGGAGAATATCTATCTTCATCACAAGCTAAAGATTATTTAGGTCATAGAGTTCATATCATCATTCAGGCAATTCTTTCATGCCAAAGGTTACTATGAGCTCAACTAAAAAATGTATTCCTTTTGAATTCATTGAGTTGTCTTCTACATCATATAAAATATCAAGGTTTAGTAGGATAAACCCATATCCTAAAAAACAATATTTATCTTCTAGTTATCCTATTGTTCTAATAACTACAACCCCCACTATCCAAATGGCTATCAGAAACTAGGTGTTTTTTCCATTAAATATAGGTAGCCCACTAAATTTATCCCAATTTTATGACATTCTAGTGTCTACCCTTAAAATCATCCCATTCTTCGTAGGAGAAAATCAAACAACCCCTATTGAGCATATCCAAGATGTGGCTAATCTAAGTTTATTCCATAATATTGTTGAAGATAATGTTGTTATTAGATTACTTATTACTTCCTTCAAAGGAAAAGCATTGCATTGATATAAAAACTTGCCACTGAACTCCATTTATACCTGGGATGAATTCGGTTTAGCCTTAGCAAATCAATTTGAAGATAAATCGGATCACCTCTCTTTGGTTGAATAGCTAACTACCATAACAAAAGCTCCTCATAAGTTCATGTCTGATTTTAATCTCAGATTTCAAAAGACATGGACTAGAATACCTATGTTGATTAGGCCATCCCTTGAATATGCATTCCTATACTATTTAAAATCCCTTAACTCTGACATTAGTGTGATGATATAGTTAATGGGTGGTACTACCTTGCCTAATGCTTATGAGGTTGCAATAAGGGTAGAGAATAGTTTGATACAAGCTGGTAAGATTTTTCCAAGGCCTCCAATGCTTATATTCCTAGAATTTAAATCTATACTAGCCCCTCAAGTTCCTCAATTTCCACAAATTCCATCTTTATCTCATATTCCATCACCTCAAGCTCAAATTTCAACCCCTACTAGTCAAGCTAATGAGATAAGAGAGTTGAAAATCTTTTTATAATCCTTTGGGAATGAAATAGTGAAACTCAAAATTCAAAATTTTTAGGCTAATAATCCCTATCAACAACAAAATTAGACCACCTATCAGCCCTTCAAAGATCAAAGGCCTCCTTATCAAGGTTTCAGAGAGAATAGACCACCTTATCAAACACAAGGAGCCATAACTCCAGCTAAACCATATATTTCCCTTATTATTAATGCTCTTTCCACTTAAAAGGCCATTTTTCCCACCCCACCTCAAAATAACTTGATGTAGGATTTAGGTTGGCAGTCCTCAAATCTCAATGATGCTCAAAACCAAGCCTTGATATCACAAAACAACACTATGCCACAAATGACACAAGAAGAGTTTTATTTTCAAGGAGTCAGTACCAAGATATAAGTTTGGCATCCCAAGGAGAGACCCAAAAAGTTTAATGGTAGCCTGATGTCATTAATATAAATTGGCAAGTGGATGATCATGTTGCCTTTACTCAAGGTGTTGAAACTAACAATACAAGTGGTCAAGTTACAGTTATAATTAGAGATAAAATAATAAGAGGATCAAGACGTGAAAATTGACTCAAGTGCTCTTAATTTTATTTATAAGATTATAAAATAACAATGTACTAGCTCTACAACTTAGAAAAATTAGAATATAGAGGTTAATAAAGTTTATCAGATACCTCTAATTTGTGAGCAGCCAGTGCTTCAAAAAGTGCAACCAAAGGTTGGTGGATCTTAGTTCAATGTATTGGATCAAATGAAGATGTCTAATACCATAATTAGTATGTAGGATTATATTTTAATCCCAAAATAAAAATATATGCTCATTGAAGAGATTTTAGCTCTCAAATTATCTCCAAAACAGGTTGAGAAAGAAGGTATTGTCTTAATTAATTTATATCAGACAACTAAGAAACAAGTAAATAAATCAAATAAGATGGTAAAGGTGGACAAAATTGAGGTAAAATCAAATAAAAATCCTCCTTTCTACCTTTATTTGATAGTGGGTGATACTTTGGTTCATAACCATATGGTGGATAGTGGAGCTAGTAGTACAGTTATGGACAAGTAGATTGCAGATAAGCTTGGCCTTGTTTATGAGCCAAATACTAGGAGGGTATTGAAATTGGATGGGTCACCAAAAAATATTTTAGGCATCATAAAATATCTAAAATTGACATTACATTATTGTCTCAATGTTACTATTCAACAAGATGTTGTTGTGGTAGACTTGCCTCTTTACTTTGCTATATGCCTTTCAACAAATTTCACCTCAAAGATTGAGGGATATTTATCAACTAATTATACTTATTTGATGTTTATAACCAAGTATGGTGCCAAATTAACAATTCATTATGAGCCTATTGCACATTTTTATATGGATCCATATATGCCAAGTGTTGTGAACACTAACTATATCATCTCAGATGATGTACTAGAAACTAGTGGAGTAGAAAATGGATCACCTTTGGATGGAGTTCTAGATTTGTTTCTTTATGAGTGGGCGTCTACTTTCCATGAGCATGATCCTTGTAATTTTATTGAAGAAGGACTTGGTTTGTATTACCTTCATGAGAATGTTGTACCAATTCTAGCCATGGTTAAAGATGATGAGTCTAGTGAAAGTTTATGGCAATTTTACTTTAATGGATCAAGGAATAAACATGGTACCGGGGCTGAAATGATGTTGGATTTCTCAAAAAAATCAAAAGTATTTTTTTCCTATTAATTTTTAGTTTGGTTGTTCAAATAATGTTGTAGAGTATGAGGCACTATTTCATGATTTTTAATGGGTCAAGAAGATGAAAGTCAACACCTTGTAAGTTTTTGGTGATAGTGAACTTATTGTTCACCAAGTAAGAGGTTTAAATGTATGTAAATTTTTTTTTCTTAAATTTTACAAGCATAGAATATGGGATTTACTTGAATATTTTCAAGCTTTAACATGTAGGTAATACCAAGAGGTGAAAATAAACATGCATATAAGTTGACTATCATTGGATCACAATTTAGTATCCCAACTGATATAAAAGTGATAAAATATAGTAACACATAAAGGTGGTTGTAAGGCCTTTTGTTCTAGATAATCATGAGAATTGGTAAGTGTTTGAAGATGAAAATTAAATTGTGATATTCTTGCAAGAGGAGGTTGAGTTTTCTTCAAAAAAACCAATCAAAGTATTTGTATTAGTATGGTGATCAGGTTGAGTAACAAAAAACAAATAATTTTCCCAAGGGATTGGTCACACTTGAGAAAATTTTCAGTGGTGATGATGAGCTAAGGAAGGATAAGTCATCCTTATCAATAAAAGAAGAGCACTATTTTAATATAAAGATTGTAGTTGGTAAGAATTTGAAGTTAGGTAAAGTATGTACTCCTTAAAAAAAGGAAGCTTTCATTGAGTTATGCACAAGTTTTGCTAATGTATCTGCATTGCAATATGGTGATCTCAAGGGATTTGACCCAACTTTAGATCAACACACCTTTGAGTTAGAGGTTGAAACTAAACCAATGAGATAAAGACAAAGGCCCATCAATCATAAGCTTGAGCCTTTGATGAGAGCTAAGCTTCACAAGCTCATAAAGTCATACTCATCTATTATATTTTCAATCAAGCACTCAACTTGGGTGGCAAATCTTGTTCTAGTGTGGAAGAAGAATGGTAAGATTAGATTGTGTGTCAACTTTCATAATTTAAATAGGGCTTACCTTAAATATCACTATCCTTTACCATCAATGGAACAAATTTTATAGTTGGTTAAAGGTTTAGAGAGACTTCTTTATTGGATAGATATAGTGGCTATAATAATATTTTGGCTAAAGAGGAGGACAAATTTAAGACAACATTCAAAACCAAGTGAAGACATTTGCATACAAAAAGATACCCTTTGGTTTATCTAATGCTAGAGAAACCTTTTAGAGAGCCATGAATATGGCATTCCAAGGCCTTCTTAACAATTTTTTACTTGTTTATTTTCATGATATAATAGTTTTTTCAAAGAGTGCAAGGGATCACATTGATCATCTCAAACAAGTGTTCGAAAGGTGTAGCCAATTTGTTGTATCTCTAAATCCCAAAAAGTGTGTCTTCTCAATTCATGAAGGTAAGCTTCTTGGACATGTGGTTTCAAAGTATGGTTTAAGCATAGATTATGAAATAATAGACTCCATACTTGTACTCTCTTTGCCTAAACATAAAAAGGCTATGCAAAACATTTTTGGGAAAATCAACTTCATACGGAGATATATTTCATATTTTGCCATTTTAGCTAAGCCACTTACAACCATACTAAAGAAGAATCAGAGCTTCAAATCATCCAAAGGAGTAAAGAGTTTTGAAGATAATAAGAAATCCATATCTAGTGATCCTACAATTATAAATCCATATTTCATAAAGGATTTCATTTTGTATACATATGCTAACCTAGACACCATTTTAGGTATTCTTACACAACAAAATCATGAGTCTTTAGAGTAACCAATAGCCTTCTTTAGTCAAGGATTAGAAGAGTATGAAACAAGGTACTCTTTTGTTTAAAAATATGTACTTTTAGTTACAAGGTCTCTTAAAAAATTTAGATACTTGTTGTCTAAAAATAAAGTATACCTAATGGTTTCTAATCCAAGCATCAAGGAGTTCCTTTTGAACAAGGATATAAATGAGGAGAGAGCTGGTTGGATAACCAAAGTAATGGAGTATGATGTGGAAATTAAGGTCACAAATATGGTTAGAGGTAAAGGACTTTGTGAACATCTAGCTCAAGACTTGCAAGAGACTAGTGAGATTATTTTGGTGTGAAAGGATGAAGAGGTTACAATTGGTCATACCTCACCTTCCATCTAATTTTTGTTGGAAATATTGTCATTGATGTCAAAGGTATAGTATTATTGGTGATAAAGGCCCCATTGCATTTAATATTGTTTATCTTGGCTAATGTGAGTTAATATTTATTTAATATTAATGAATATATTTTTAGTTGCATATGAGACAAAAGAAGGGCCCATGGAGAAGTCAAAGAGCCATGGGGTAAAGATAAAAGAAGGATGGGATGCATTTTTCTATGAAGAGTCATTTTGGGGAATACCAAGAGTCACCAAATGAAGACAAAAGAGTAAGGGCGCAATTTATCATGAAGGGACACTTTGAGGAATACAAAGAGTCACCAAAGATCAGGACAAAAGTGGGAAGGACGTTTTTGGTCATGAAGGGTCACCACATGACTTTTCAAAGGCTTGAATATGAAGGGTCATCCAAGATTGGTGCCATTTTCCATGAGGATTGAAGGGTCACAAAGGGGGAAGACCAAAGGTCATTTGGAAAGCTATAAATAAAGGCTTGAGAAGCCATTTATAATATGAGAGTGAGAGGTTGATTTGATATTGTGATATCTAGCTTAGAAGAGCAATTATGAGAGATGAATATGATTTGTATTTGTTATATCTAGCTTAGAAGAGCAAAAGTGAGAGAGAGAAAGGAGATGTTGTATTGATCTATCATTTGTTGAGATAGCAACATTGAGAGATAGGTGTGTGGTATACACAAAGGGGTTGGTGCTCTTGTGGGTTGGTGCTCATGAATTATTGCTGGGTTGGTGCTCGACAAATAGTTTGGTGCTCTTGTGAGTTGGTGCTCATGAATAGTAGCTGGGTTGATGCTCAGCAAAGGGGTTTGAAGCTCCTATGGGTTGGTGCTCATGAATTATAGCTGAAGTTGGTACTCGGCAAAAGGGTATGGTGCTCCTGTGGGTTTGTTCTCATGAATATACTTGAGATTGTTATCCATGGTTTTTCCCACATTGGGTTTTCATGTTATATCCGGTGTCTTTCTCTATCTTGTGTGGTGTTTATTGTTTGAGTTTTATTGCATATCTTGAATGTTTGATTAAGTGGAATTTGGTTAAAGGAAAGATTTATAAGATATATGATATACTGATTCACCCCCCCCTCTCAGTATATCCCATGCTTAACAATTGGTATTAGAGCAGGTTCCTTTTTGAAAAGTTTTACAGCTTGAAGGTAGATCGAGAAAGCACGATGGCTAGGTCACAAGAAGGATTTTCTACAAATAAGGAACCTTTGTTTGATGGGATGAATTATGCTTTTTGGAGCATGAGAATGAAGGTTTATTTGATAGCCCTTGGATTTGACATATGGAAATCAGTGGTGGAGGAATATGAAGAGCCACAGACATCTACAATTACTCTAGCAGAAAATAAGGCAAGTGAATGTAATGCTAAATCTTTAAATGTTATTTTATGTGGTTTATGTGAATCTGAATTTGTTAAAGTTATGCAATGTAAATATGCTCATGAAACTTGGATAAAACTTGAGAATATTTACAAAAGTGATGGAAAGGTTCAGTAAGCTAAGTTGCAAACTTTTAGAAGGCAGTTTGAAAGTTTGAATATGGAAGAAGAAGAAGATATAGCAAGTTATTTCTTACGAGTTGATCAGATAGTAAATCAAATTCAAGGTCTTGGAGAAACATTGGATGAGTCAACGGTGGTGCAAAAGGTTTTGAGATCTCTACCAATGGGATATGATGCAAAGGTTTCAGCAATCGAGGAGATGAAGAATTTAGCCAAGCTAAAGATGGATGAGCTTCATGGTATTCTCACGGCATATGAGATGCAGATAGAACAAGATAAACCCTCAAAGAGAGAAGCAGCTTTCAAGACATCAAAGAAGGAGAAAGCTAAGATTCAAGAATCAAGTGATAGTTCCAGTGATGATGAAGATAACAATGAAGCACTTTTCATTCACAGGACAAAAAGAGGAATAGGTAAATATCAAAGAAAATTACCTTTTAAATGTTTTAATTGTGGAAAGATTGAACATTTTTTAGCTAGATGCCCAGATAAGGTTAAAGATGAAGAAGAAGAAAAGCCTACATACAAGAAGAATTTCAAAGGCAAATCCAAGAAGGGATTCGAGAAGAAGAGCCTATATTCTAAGGATCCTAGCTCAGTTTAAGATAGTGGAGTCAATGATTCAGAAAAAGAAGAGATTATATTCATGGCCATACATGATAATCAAGAATAAAAAGAGGAGGAAGCTAAAGTTAATATGGAAGGAGAGCTCATTTGTGCCTTAGAAGAGTTAGAATTTTTTCATAAGAAGAATCAAATATTAAAGCGCTAGATCGAGAAAAATGAACAAGAGTCAAAGGAAATGATTAAAGATCTACAATCACACTTTGAAGAAGCCAAGAAGAATGAAGAAGATCTCAAAGCACAGTTGGAAATAGCAAGAAAAGATTGTGAAAGTAGTCAGTGATTCAAAATTTGAAGATAGCACTAACATGTTAAATAAGATATTGGAAAATCAAAAAGCATATTCAGATAAGATAGGGATTAGTTTTGAAAAGAAAAAGAGCTATTTTGAAGCTCTTACACAAGAGGAAAGAAAAAGGTGAGAAGTGAAGAATACAGAGGACATTCCAAATAGAGAAGGTTGGAAGGAACAAAGCTACAAAAGGTAATCAGGTCAGAGATATATAGACAGGTCTTATTTTTATGGCTATTGTTTTTATTGTAATGGATATGGTCACAAGAAATTAGAATGTAGAAAAAGAGCTAACAATTTTAGAAATAAGGAGAAGAAAAGTCAAGTAGAGTCAAGCAGAAGCCACAACTCTTTTGCTCCTCTATCAAGTTTTGATGAAGAGACCATAGTATGCTACAAGTGTAATAATTTTAAACACATAGATCGGTATTGTAGAAGCGTGTTCGAGTCAGTCAAAAAGGATCAGAGTTTAAAAGCACCATTCATCAAGAAGAAGGTTCAGACATGTTCATGGCAGAAAAAACAACATGAAGATTCTATGATGGTTCAGACAACTCTACATGTAAGAGGTAAAGATCAGCCATGGTTAATTGATAGCGGATGTTCGAGGCATATGATAAGAGATAAAAGTAAATTCATATCTCTAAAGAAGATCAATGGTGGTACAGTGAGATTCATAAATAAAACCACTACCAGGATAATAGGAAAAGGTACTTTGAGTTTGGATTATGGTAGAACTAAGACTAAGAATGTTTATATGTAAAAGGTCTTAAGCAGAATCTATTGAGTGTTAGTCAAATATGTGATCAAGGATATACATTAAAGTTTCATAAAGAAGGTTGTGAGATTAGAAGAAAAGATTCAAATGAGTTGATTGTAGATGCTCAAAGGATAGGGAACAATGTGTATGTATTGTCAGATATCTTCTCAAAAGCACGATCAAAAGATACATTCAAAGATCGGTGAGAGGAGTTGGGAGTAATTTTTATTACTTCCTGCCATTGATGTTTAGCATCAAGTGAGGGGGAGCTAAGTGTTAGCTCCAAGTAGGCCCTTTGCCATTGATGTCAAAGGGTGAGAATAATAGGTAAAGGTACAGGTGCAAAAAAAAAGTACAAGGAATAGGTACAGGTTGCTATAATAAAGGGGAGTTATTGTATGTTTTTAGATGACAAGATGTGCAAGTGACAAGATGTGGCAGTTTCAAGATTGAGGTTGCCATCAATGACAAAGGGGGAGATTTTTGGAAATATTGTCATTGATGTCAAAGGTCTAGTGTTATTGGTGATAAAAGCCCCATTGCATTTGATGTTGTTTATCTTGGCTAATGTGAGTTAATATTTATTTAATATTAATGAATATATTTTTGGTTGCATATAAGATAAAAGAAGGGCCCATGGAGAAGTCGAAGAGCCACAGGGTAAAGACAAAAGAAGGATGGGATGCATTTTCCCATGAAGAGTCATCTTGGGGAATACCAAGAGTCACCAAGTGAAGGCAAAAGAGTAATGGCACAATTTCTCATGAAGGGACACTTTGAGGAATACGAAGAGTCACCAAAGATAAGGAAAAAAGTGGGAAGGACATTTTTGGTCATGAAGGGTCACCACATGAATTTTCAAAGGCTTGAATATGAAGGGTCATCTAAGATTGGAACCATTTTCAATGAGGATTGAATTTTCACAAAGGGGGAAGGCCAAAGGTCATTTGGAAAGCTATAAATAAAGGCTTGAGAAGCCATTTGTAATATGAGAGTGAGAGGTTGATTTGATATTGTGGTATCTAGCTTAGAAGAGCAATTGTGAGAGATGAATATGATTTGTATTTGTTATATCTAGCTTAGAAGAGCAAAGGTGAGAGAGAGGAAGGAGATGTTGTATTGATCTATCATTTGTTGAGATAGCAACATTGAGAGATAGGTGTGTGGTATACAAAAATGGTTTAGTGCTCCTATGGGTTGGTGCTCACAAATTTGTGTTGGGTTGGTGCTCAGCAAAGGGGTTGGTTCTCCTGTGTGTTGGTGCTCATGAATAGTAGCTGGGTTGGTGCTCAGCAAATGGGTTTGAAGCTCTTGTGGGTTGGTGCTCATGAATTATATCTAAGGTTGGTACTCGGCAAAGGGGTATGGTGCTCCTGTGGGTTTGTTCTCATGAATATACTTGAGATTGTTATCCATGGTTTTTCCCACATTGGGTTTCCACGTTATATCTGGTGTGTCTCTCTATCTTGTGTGGTGTTTATTGTTTGAGTTTTATTGCATATCTTTAATGTTTTATTAAGTTGAATTTGGTTAAAGGAAAGATTTATAAGACATATGATATACTGATTCACCCCCCCCCTCTCAGTATATCTCGTGCTTAACAGTTTCATGACTTTGTAAGCTATTTCCAAGATGGTATTTACCCCTCTCATATAAATGATTCAAAAATAAGATATTTTAGGTTGCAATCAATTCCATTTTTGCTTATTGGTGGTGTTTTGTTCAAGAAGGATATCAATGGCATGTTGCTAAGATGTATAGAGCCAAGCCAAACTCAGAGATTGCTTGAAGAATTCCATGATGGATATGGTGGAGGAAATTTTTCCACAAGAAATATAGACCATAAGATCATTAGAGGTGGGTATTATTGGCCTAGTATATTTAGTGATTGCCATGCATGGGTTAGAAAGTGTAAAGAGTGAGTTGTGTTTGTAGGAAAAGTGAAACTTGATGCCTTACCTCTTAAACCAATTGTGATGGATCAGCCCTGTATCTAATGGGGATTAGACTTTATTGGTCTCATAAATCCTTCTTCAAGTTTAGGACATAAATGGATTCTAACTGCTATAGATTATATCACACATTAGACAAAAGTAGTGGCATTAAAAGAAGTAAACAAAAGCAAAGTTCTAGATTTTCATGAAGGTTTTCTTACTAGATTTAGAGTTCCTTCAACTATTATTCCTAAAAATACAATGGATATTGTGGGAACTAGGATCAACCAATAGGTTGTCTAGTATAGAATTTATCTTAGCACTTCATCAAACTATTGTCCACAAGGCAATGGCCTCGATGAGTTTATGAATAAGAACCTGTTAAAGATCATAAGACGGAATATTGAGTAAAATCAAAGATTATGGCATCTCATGTTGAATTCAACTCTATGAGTTGATAGGATCACATACAAAAGGTCAATAGGTAACTCTCTATACAAGCTGGTATATGGTACGGAAGCAAGGTTACCCATTTCTCTTGAGTTTCCTACTTTAGAACTAATGCATCAACTTGAATTGTTGGAGAATGAGCCTATGAAGATCAGGTATGCTAAGCTTATAGAGTTTGAAGAGGTAAGAAATCAATCCATGCTAGCCATGGAAATTCATCAAGCACAAGTGAAGAGAGATTTTGACAAGGGAGATTCTTCATGAAGTTTCAAAGAAAGAGATTTGGTCCTCAAGTGGGATGAGGATAGAGCTAAACTAGGAAGGCACATAAAATTTGATTCCCTTTGGAGTGGCCCATACATATTATCTAGCTAAAAATTTGACAATACCTTCTAACTTGTAAAGATGGATGGTGAGGAGCTTCCAATCCTAGTCAATGGGATACATTTAAAACATTGATATTGAGGAGCTAGGTTCCTTGTACAAAGTTTATTTATTTGTTTTCCTCAAAGTGATATTCAAACACATTAGTTTAGTTTTATTTTGTCCCAAATAAGTGATTTCTTTGCAATTTTAATTTTTTTAGTTAGTTTTCCTTGCTTTATGTGTTTCCCTTCTTGTTTTGAAGGATGAAAGTTGTCTTATTTCAAATCAAATGTTGTACTTGTAGTCATGGACCAGATTTTCCATTTTTTTATGAGTTCAAATGTCATGTATATGGTTTGGTTCTCAAGCATAGTAGGTATGCTTCCTAATTGAGTCAACAAAATGTTGGCAATTTTTCCCCATAGGTCAAATTGTCACCCCTATCATTTGAAACTTTGCATATCATGTCAGTTTGTCTTGTGAGTTAGTTATTAGTCCTTAAAAATACTTGAAATAATCCATGATTAATGGGCTTTTTTGAAGCATTCACTTTATTTTTTAGAGGATTTTTGTGAGAAAATCATCATGGAGGCTTCTTTGGGTCTTGAAAGGGTCATTTTAAGGAAACTCAAAGGGTTCTTTCCTTTCAGGAAGGTCCATCTTCAAGAAACCTTTCAAAGAGGAATTCTTTTGGAAAAGGGACTTTTCAAAATTTATGAAGGAATTCCTTTAGGATTAAATTCTAAGGAAATGGGCACTTTTCAAAATCCAATAGTCCAAACTTTTCAAAAGCCAATAGTACATTTTTTAAATCCAAAGGGACTTTTCAAACAAGCCAAAATAATCAAGTTCACAGGAACATTGTCTAAGAAAACAAAAAAATTCAAGGATATCTTTTCTAAGGGATTATTTCAGACATTTTGTCTAAAACAACTTTTCTAAAAGTCACTAACGACTTTTTTGAAGGGTATAACATCTTTTTTGAAGACCATTTCAAGAATTTTGAAAGACCTTTTCAAAGGGAAAGGTGCTTTTCAATTTTTCCAAAAGGTCCATTACAACTTTTTTGAAGGCATTTCAAAAGTTCTGAGGACCATTAAAATTTTTCCGAAGACCTTTTTAAAAGTTCCAAAGGGTCAACTGTCAAAAATTTGAAGGGTCATTTTCAATTTTTTCAAAGACATGAAATCCTTCAGACAAATTATCTATAGGAAAGTGATAAATCAAAATTCTAAAATACACTTCTTGATAGAAAGGGTCCATTTCAACTTTTTCAAAGGGTCACTTTCTTTTTGAAAAAGACCTTTTCAAAAGTCTTGATAGTTCATTTCATAAAATTTAAAGGGTATTTTCCCTCTAGGAAAGACCATTTCAAAAGTACCAAAGGGTATTTTTAGAAAGCTAAAGGGCCATTAGCAAAAATCCAAAGGAAAGGACTAAGCAAAAAATTTGAAGACATAAACTCCTTCAAGCAAATTGTCTGAAGGAAAAGTTCAATTACAAAATGCCAAAACAATTATTTCAAGAAAGTGGTAGCCAAAGAGGAAAGTTTGAATGAAGGTCAATTATACAAGAAATGAAAAAAAGGAAATAAGTCACAGATAAATTTTCCAAAATAAAAGTTCATCTCAAAGAGCCAAAAAAATTCCTTCGAGAGGAAATTCCAAAGAGGAAAATCTCGAAGAAAAAAGGCCATAAATAAATATCCCAAAGGAATACATGTAGAAAATGAAGAGCCTGAGAGCAAAAGACTAAGTAATTTCAAGGAGATAACATGGAGTTTCAATGTTGTATATCTAATCTTAACATGGAATTTCATGCATGCTCCAGTTTTCAAAGCTCATTTTCATGCAAGTGGAGGCCATTTGGAGTTGATTGGGCTTGAGTTTGAGTTGAATTTTTGTCAGTGTCACATCTATTCTAGTTTATCTTGTTAATTGAAGGCTTTCAACACTTCCAACTTGTTCAAATAAAAGTTATTCATCTAAGGATTGGCTTAGCATCATCTCATATAGAATGGAGTTACTTGGAGTTGACTAGACAAGGCTTATCATGCATTTTCCTTGTTTTCCATGCAAAGAAGGACTTTCTTTTATTTCAACTCAAATTCCAAATATATCAAGTGGAGTTTCTCTTTAAATATTTGGTGTAGCTTTCATGCATGGATTAGATTAGTCCAAGATGGGCCCACCATCCTTTTCCAACTCCAAATATTTTTTTCATGCAAGACATAAGACAAAAGGATATTATTTGAACACTTGGTTATCTTTTGATAGATATAGTGGGACTTGTGTGATGTGGGAGTTAATCTCATCTCTTATTTTCAATGCCTATTTCTTGGCTTTGGTATGATTTTTACTATATAAGTTGAATTTTTAGCCTTGAAATGGATCCCTCTTTTGGCAAGAGCAGACTCTACTAAAATCTGAGTTTTATAACTTTTTTAGATAAATAAAAGGACTATTTTTTAGATTCTAAGTTGCTACTATAGTGTATTAATGTCAGTGATTTGCATAAGTGATAGAATTTTTCTCTTTGTCAAGTCCTGATTCTTACCTAATTACGAGTTAATTAGATTATGTAGGTCATGTTTTGTGTATGATGTCTTTTGGTTGAAGTTACAGTGGATGTAAATGGCTAGTTAATGCCTTGAATTAGACCTATTCCATCATTTCCCTCAAGCTTTCATCACTAGATAAAAAAATTTCATGAAATATTAATGCATAAGAGTCAATTGGAGTTGAAAGTTCAATTTGTTTATTATCTAATCAATATTTTTTAGAAGCTTAAATTGAGTGGATAAATGATAATATAGGTGTATTACCATCATTAGATAGGATTTTTCTTCAATTTTCTTTCTTACCTTTTCCCCCTTCCATATTTCCTAATAGTTTTTAGCGTAGAGTAGGGATCCTAATTGATACACCAAAGGGAGCTAGCCCTTAGAATCTAGAGATTCAATTCAATGATTAGGCCACCCATAGCCTAGGATTGTTTTCATGTTTCAGTAGACTATGAAGGCCTAGAACTACCTTCACAAGGGTGCAAGTGTAATTGACAACATGTACACCCACATACATGAAATTTTTCCCATGTTTTCCAAATCTGAAATAGGTTAGATTAACCTCTTCTAAGGTACGAGATTTGGTGACACTAGTAGTCAATGCTTAGTTTCCTGAGGTTAGCTCAACTACCCTTTTTCTAGGATCTCACCATTTTGTGAGCATCATCCATACTATATTGATTTAAAAGCAATACTTATTCCTTGACCTCAATTTTATTTGAGTCAATACTACATCTTGTAATCCTCCACTGATTTGGGATGCTAAAAAAACCAAAAAAAACAAATCATTTTCAAAAAAATAAAAAAACACTTATAAATTTCAAAAAATTAGAGAATGGCTCAAATATCTTCAAGAGATATAAATACTCACAATCTTTTTACATCCTATCATCCCCTTACCCAGGTCAAGTTTTCCCTTTCTCCTATGCTAGATGACACAATTTTAGGCCCTCACTTTTTTTTCAATCAATCCATTCAATGCACTAACTATTTTATGAGTAATTTAATTCCAATAACAATTTTCCTTGTTGATTGACACATTGAAAGATAGAGTGGCTTTAGTTTCATTTGGGATATGTAGGTAATGCTCAATTTTTTGAGTTTAGTGTGCCCACCATTATTTCATAATCTCTTCATTGTTCAAGCTATTTTAGGATCTTGCTCTTTTATGAGTTATTTCACACTCTCATCATTTTTAAAATACCCTCACTTTATTATTCCATTCCCCCTTGTAAAAGTTTGTCATAATCCTTATCTAGACAATCTCCCTCACCTTAAGGGTAACACCCAAGATTAATGAGTTATTATCACTAACACAAAATGGTCAACTAAATACTTACTATTTACATGCTCTTCTGGTTAGGTATTTGTGTGCATTACTTATTTATTTTCTTTTTATTGTTGTTTTATTTTATTTTATTTCTTTATTCTCAATTGTCTTAATTCATTTCATTTTGATTTTCACTTACGTCTTGATGTTGAGTTGTGAGTATTTTCATTTGAGATGCTTAGGTACATTATGCCTTACACTTGGGTCTTGATTAGTCATATCTTGATCTAGAGTTGTAGGTATTTATATCTAAAATCATTTTAGTTTATTCTTCCATGTTATACACATATGTCTTGATTATTATTATCTTGATCTTAAGTTGTTTACATTTTCATTAAAATTAAGTTTTCATGATTTTATCATCTAATGTTATCATGGTTCATAAATAACCATGGTACCTACTATCAAAATTCAACATCAAATCATGAGAAAGAGATATAATCTAGTAATTTCAAAATAATACATCTCCTTGTTCATTAAACCCAACCCGAACAAATTATTTTACGTAAATTTTAGCTTATATTCTGAAAGAGGAAGAAGGATACTAAATATGGGTATTATTGGAAAACATGTTTGGTTATGTGCACATTGAATAAGATGATTGTAGAGAGCTACTCTTTAGCTTGGGAGGATGACCTACAAATAAGATGGTACTAAAGTAAATGGTTGGTTAGATAGATAGCTGGGTGGATTTCATAGTGCTATCTAGGTCCCTAAAGTAAGATCTTCCTCAAGGGCTATCAATCCACACATTTTAAATAATTAAGTTTAGAAAATAGAAGATAAAGTACTTGCATCTAAAATCAAATGGTACTAAAATAAAATACAAGATATGATTGATAAATAAATAGACTAAAATGACTAATATAAAAATAAGTAGGTTAATAGTAATGATAAATAGGTTGTATGTGGTCCATAAAATAGGTTGAGGGTCTGAGAATAGGCAGAGAAAAAAAGTTGGATTTGGTTGAGGGTAGGTGGGTGAAAATAGCTTGTTGTTATTTTCTACCATAGTGACCATCGGTGGTTGGTGTGACCATCGATGGTTAAGGTGATCACCAATAGTTGAGGTGATTGTCGGTAGTTGGTTAAACCATTATCTGGTTAAGATGACTTTTGGTGTTTACTATGTGTTGGGTTTAGTTTGATAAAAGGTCAAATTGATGGGGTCATAGAAGGTAATTCTAAGAGATTGGTTTATGAGATGCTGATTGAAAAATAGAAAAAAAGTAATTGAAAGATTAAAAACAAATACTTAGCTTGTCAGAGGTTGATCAAATGAATGGTTGAGGTAGTTGGCTTATTGATAGAGTCTGGTGTCATTTTAGTAGAGTAATAATACTTAGCTGTCAATTGAGGGGAAATGGAAAGTTGGCTTTCTAATGTTATTGTTGGATTATTAGATTGCTAGTAGAAGTGACCTACAAAGAAACTCTAGATGAAATATACATGGATCCTTTTTCATGTCCTACTCCTCTCTTCTTATATGAAGGAGAGGTACAACAAGATGTTTAACAAGAGGTGTAATGTGTTATCTAATTTTAACTTCACCATGCATGGGCTCACTAGGGAGCATCAATGAGAGAATGATGTGACTATGCAATCGACTGAAGTGACCTAGATTAATCAAGAAGCTTGAATGAGAATAATTTTTAGAAGCAATTGTAACTGTGGTTTAAATGTTTGAACTAATTGATTCCCCTTTTCAGTACCAAATATCCCTTTCTCTTGCTTCCTTTCTTACATAAATATATCTCTTGAGCTATTATAAATAGCTCCACTCCATGTATGATGGATCCCTACTAGAATGACACCATATTTTTCCTTTGAACATTAATGTAAGTCTAAATTTGAGTTTTTGAATAATTATCTAAGTATGCAAGTGATGTATGGTGATACAAAGTGATAATTCTCTATCCTTTCTTCCCTTATCCTTTTATGTTTTTGCAAGAGTTCCTATTCTAACATGTCATATGAAGTGTTGTTAAGTATACAAGCCTATATTTTAAGTGTATAATGAGTCTTAATGTTTGAAACTAGCCTATGGTTCACTTACCTTGGATAGGTCTCATGCATCTCACCTCCATATTGAAATACTCATGTTGGAATCCATAAGACCGAGAAGTTAGTTTATATGCCTTGCTTCTTAGTGTAGGAAAGTATGATTATAATTTTAAAGACATCTCAGTACATCACTTCCTTTACAGTAGGTTCATTTAACACAACTTCTAACTCTTTTCCCCATAAGCAATTGGCTAAGTAGGTGTGAGCATTTAAAAATACATTCAAGAAGATAGCCCTTAAATCTAGAGGATCACTTTAATTATAGGTACACCCACATAACTAGAAGTGTTCCCATGTTTTCCAAATCTGAAAGAGTTTTGAACACCCTCTTTTAGGGTACAAGATTTGGTGACAATAGTATTCAGTGCTTAGTTTCTTGAGGTTAGCTTAACTACCCTTTTTCTAAGATCTCACCATTTTCAGAGCATCATCCACACTATCATTGATTTAAAAGCAATACTTATTCCTTGCCCTCAATTTTTTTGTAGTCAATACTACATCTTTTAATCCTCCATTAATTTTGGATGCCAAAAAAAACAAAAGGATAAAATCATTTTCAAAAAATTCTAAAAACACTTATAAATTCTAAAAAATCAGAAAATGGATCAAATATCTTTAAGAGATATAAAGCCTCAAAATATTTTTACATCTTATCATTCTTTTAGCTAGGACAAGTTTCCCCTTTCTCATATGCTGGATGACACCATTTTAGGCCCTCACTTTTTTTGCAATCAACCCATTCAATGCACTCACTATTTTATGAGTAATTTTATTCCAATAACACTTTTCATTGTTACTTGACACCTTGCAAGATAGAGTGGCTTTAGGTTCATTGGGGATATGTAGACAATGCTCAATTTTTGGAGGTTAGTGTGCCCACCCTTATTTCATAATCTCTTCATTTTTAAATCTATTTTAGGATCTTACCATTTTATGAGTTATTTCACACTCTCATCATTTTGAAAACACCCTCACTTTATTATTTCATTCCCTCTTGTAAAAGTTTGTCAAAATCCTTATCTAGACATGTTCCCTCACCTTCAAGGTAACACCCAAGATTAATGACTTATTATCACTAACACAAAATGGTTAACTAAATACTTATTGTTTACTTGTTCTTCTGGTTATGTGTTTGTGTGCATTAATTTTTTATTTGCTTTTTATTGTTGTTGGTGTATTTTATTTTATTTCTTTATTCTCAATTGTCTTAATTCATTTCATTATGATTTTCACTTATGTCTTGATGTTGATTTGTGAGTATTTTCATTTGAGATGCTTAGGTACATTATGTCTTACACTTAGGTCTTGATTATTCATACTTGATCTAGAGTTGTAGGTATTTGTATCTAAAATTGTTTTAGTTTATTTTTTCATGTTATACACATATGTTTTGATTCTTATTATCTTGATCTTAAGTTTTTTACATTTTCATTAAAATTAAGTTTTCATGATTTTAGCATCTAATGTTATCATGGTTCATAAATAACCATGGTACCTATTGTCATAATTCAACATCAAATTATGAGAAAGATATCTAATCTGATAATTTCACAATAATACATCTCCTTGTTCATTAAACCCAGCCCAAACAGATTGTTTCACATAAATTTCAGCTTATATTTTGAAAGAGGAAGAAGGAAACTAGATATGGGTATTTTTGAAAAACCTATTTAGTTGTGCGTACGTTGAATTAGATGATTGTAGAGAGATCCTCCTTGGCTTGGGAGGATGACCTACAAATAAGATAACACTAAAGTAAATGGTTGGTTAGATAAATAGCTAGGTGGATTATTTAGTGCTAGCTAGGTCCCTAAAGTAAGAACTTCCTTAAGGGCTATCAATCCACACATTTTAAATAATTAAGATTAGAAAATTGAAGATAAAGTACTTGCATCAATAATCAAATGTTACTAAAATCAAATACAAGAGATGATTGATAAATAAATTGACTCATATAACAATAAAAATGTCAATAGTAATGTTAAATAGGTTTGGTGTGGTCCATAAAATAGGTTGGGGGTTTGGGAATAGGTAGAGAAAAAGAGTTGGATTTAGTTGAGGGTAGGTGGGTGGAAATAGCTTGCTATTATTTTCTACCACAGTGACCATTGGTGGTTGGTGTGACTGTCGATGGTTAAGGTGATCGTTAATGGTTGAGATGACCATCAGTAGTTGGATAGACCATCATCAATTAGGATGATTACTAATCGTTATTTTTTGTTGGGTTTGGTTTGATAAATGTCAATTGATGGGGTTACAAAAGGTTATTATAAGAGATTGGTTTATGCTAGGTTGATTACAAAATGGAAACAAAGTAATTAAAAGATTAAAAACAAATACTTATCTTGTCAGAGGTTGGTTAGATGAAGGGTTGAGGTAGTTGGATTATTTATAGAGTCTAGCATTATTTTGATAGAGTAACAGTACTTACCTTTTAGTCGAGGGGTAATGGCAAGTTGGCTTTTTGATGTGATTATTGGATCGTTAGATTGTTGGTAGAAGTGACCTACAAAGAAACTCTAGATGCAAAAGCTCTTGAAATCATCATCCTAGATCCATTTTCACCTCTTACTCCTCGTTTATTATAAGAAGTAAGGAGAGGTAAAACAAGATGTTTAATAGGAGATGTAACTTGCTATCTAATTTTAACTTCACCATGCATGGGCTTGCACATGAATCAAACCATCTAATTATAGAAAATCAAGGTAGAGTGAATGGTCAGTTAAGTTAGTTTAGGTGGTATAACTTGATTGTCAATGGTCATAGTGACCATCAATGATTAAGGTGACCATCAATAGTCAAGAATCAAGGTAATGTTGGTTTAAAAAGGTGGGTTTAACCATGAGGTCAAAATGACTAGTGTTAGGTAGGTTTGTTGGTAGAATGGTCTAAGTTAGGCCTAAGGGAATTTTGACATTTGAAACCATCATGTATGGATTTTTGGTGTCTATATTATTCCCTTTTTTATTATATAGTTTGTATCAGTAAACTACATAACAAAAATGGATTGTTAGTCAAAGTTTCAGTTGCCTTGAGCATGGGAGGAGGTGTTCCCCCTCAAAATAGGAGTTGATGAGGTGAAACAAAATTAGTTGTAGGTTTGATAGGTGGTAAAGGTGATGATGAAGCTGGATGTCATAAAGGTGGGTGATAGGTTGGGCACTAAAGTACACACACATGCACATAGTGTGACAAAAGTATGATAGCTAAGATCACATATTGACTAGGTTGTCATACTTGGTAAAAATTGAGGTTGGTGCTAGAAGGATAAGTGCCATGTGGAATGTGTGACTACATTTAGGTGTGGTGGTTGGTAACACTTGTAAACACAAGTATCTTAGGTAAGGTATGTGTTTTTATGAGTATCTAAGGTAGGAAGTGCTCCTAGGGAAAACACAAATTGGTTAGGTGAAGTCATGTGTATCCAAGATAGGAAGTGATTCTCAAAAGATAGAAGTGGGTTTGGTGTGCACAAGGTAGTGCAAGTTCAAAAATTGGTCAACATGGTAATTATTTTCATTGTGGTTAAAATGACCAAGCAATATCATCACAAAATTCACACTAGTTAGGCCAAATGGACCAATAACAAGGTGATGAGGTGGTTGATGGGTGGAGAAGGTAGTCTCCATGGGTGGGTGCTTAGTTTAGTGTGCTAAATATTTGGGAAACAAGTTAGTTTAGTGGGAAAATAATTCCCAATAGCATAACTATCAGTGCTTAGGTATCCTTGGGTTGACTATCAGTGGTCACCCTAACCATCAATGGTCAAGGTGTAAACCCTAAAAAGATAGAAACAAAAGCATCATCAAGAGTCATTATCACTCATTTAGCTTTTGTGATTTGTGTGACTGTGTTGGCTTTGGCATTTTTTTCAAAGAGGCAAATGGTGATTACTTAGTAGGTGACTGATGAGTTGAGTAGACTAAGTATACTAGATTAGACAAATCGATGATCTAGGATGTAGCATGGATGCAGATGAGGATGGGTAGTATGTCCCAAGATTCCTCCTTCATGATGGTCAAGGAATGAGTTAGGGGTTGCATTGAATTTGTAATTTAGTTATGGTTTTGCATATGCTTTTGAATTGGGTAGTATGCTTGGGTTGTTATTGTTGTGAGATGTTAAAGTAGGTTTATGTGGGTTTTGACCTAGGTTTTAGGGATTTTGGTTTATTGGTTAAATTGATAGCTAAAAATCAAAATTTGTAGGGGTAGGTTAGGTAAGGGTGGTTAGGAGACAAATTGAGGTAAGAAATTATAGGTTGGTCAAGGTTTTTTATTGGTTATTCTAGGTGGGTAGGGGTTGGATGCTCCACCAGTGGTCATGCAAAATAACTATTGGTGGTCATCTCAATTGTTAATGGTCGATAACCATCAGTAAAAGGGTCACTTGACCATCAATGGTTAGTATGAACATCAACAGTTAGGTGGGTTGGGTAAGTATCGAATGAAAAATGGGTGTGAATTTTTGTAAGATTGAAGTCAATTTAGATGATTTGATTGTTTAGATGTTTAAAATGATTAGTTTAAGGGATGTTAAGGGATTGATAGGTTATAGTACTAGTTTTTAGTTTTGATATATGGGTAAAGGGTAGTGTTGGAGGGAAATAGGTAATGGGTAAATGGGTAAGTTAGGGTAGGCTAAAAAGAGGGTGACATAGTTCATATAGGTAAAAATGTGGTAGTGAACTAAGTTTTTTTGCTAAGAAACTTAGTAGGCATGAGAGCATATTCAAATGTAGGATCAGGTGCCTCACATTTTCCCTAAGATTCATTGAGGGATGACCATAATCAATTTTGCACACATGGAGGAGTTTAGTCTTAGAGTGATGATGTACTACCAACATGTAATACAATAAATGGCAATGATCATGGTCCTCATCAAGAGATGCGATCCGACCACAAACACCTTCTTTCTATAGATTAGTGAGATGACTATCTTACTAGAGGATGTTCATAGGATAATTTGATTACCCATATGGGGTGAGATGATATATCACATTAAGTGGGAGAAGAGAGATGAGCTCTTAGAGATACTATATGGAGATGACTATGATCTTGTTAGATGGTATGCTTGAGGGTTTATCTACACTCTATTGTATCAAAGGCTGAGGGATGATAGGAGGCTACTAATGATGATGATGATGATGATGATGATGATGATGATGATGATGATGATGATGATGATGATGATGATGATTGCATTATCATGATTTATTATACTTGATTTGAGTAGGGGAGGTTTTTATATCTACTATTGAAGGTATTATTTGAGATGTTACTAGGTCACATAATGTTTCATTGGGTGCTTGTGTTGTTAGTCTAGATATACAAGGAGTTGTGGGGTTTCAAAACCCATAAGAGATATGGCATTAGCATTAGATTTATGTTAAAATAATAGGCATATGAGCATATTTAGGTTCTATGATTGATGGGGATGTCATGGGAAGGTTATGCCCAGATGGACCCCATAATTGGATTCATGAGGTGGAGAGATGATTTTTCTTTGTTAGGATCAGGTGGAGGGGTGCACAATATTAATTGGTTTAGAGGTGTACTAGAGGCATTAGTTATTGGTAACATTATTTAGAGGCCATACATCAAGTTTTTAGATTGGGATGGATATAAGAGACACACATTATCCTTATAGAATTACAGGTGGATCCTTAGTAGGCAAGATGGGGAGGCAAAACTTATCCCATTTAATAGGGTGTAGAGATAGTTTGGTTTGATACAAGGGATTTTGGGTCCATTCCTAAAGTATAGGTGGGAAGATGTAGAGATCCTACTAGTTGAGCCACAACCATTTCAGACATTAGTTGATCATGAGTAGTTACTAACTAGGGACAAGATAGATTATGCAAGCTTTATAGATGGTTAGCCTACATAGTATCAAGTATTATATGTGGTAGCAAATTTTGGTGGTGATGATGGTGGCAAGTAACTTATGGATGTTGACCTAATTAATAGAGGTCAAAAGGTATAGGTATAGGGGTTTTCCCAAGGTGCATAGGTATGAGTGGTTCTAGTCACATCACAAGCGCAAGTGATAACTTTACAAGGTCATCTAGCAGTGGTATAGGGTCAGGTGGTTTTAGTTACAAGTGAGATGGACTAGGTTAGAGCTTTACTAGCCTTGGTTACCTAAGAAAGAGACTCCTTGATATATATTGGAGAAGGATTTTCATCACCTTCAGGACCACTGGGCACTACCCCCATGGCTTGGTATCTATCCATAGTGGAGGACCTATGCTACTATGAGGCCATAGTCCTAGGACATTGCCTTGATGAGCCCTGATGGATTGAGTATAGAGCTAGTTAATAAAGTGGTAATATCATGGAAACACCAAGTTAGTGGGATAATTTTATAGGTGGATAGATAGGGACCTTAGGAGGACATGCACCAAGAGGTAGTGGTGCATTTGGTGCCCTAAGATCATAGTTATGATATGGTTTATGATATTTTAATGTACATCATTTTGATACTGGACTACAAGCTAACATGGTGAGATGTATATTTTGAGAGATAAACATGTATATTATTGTATACAATTTGATGTTATTGATTATCTATAGATATGATCCTCATTTATTAATCATGGTTTATGGTTTGCTTTGATGTTTATGATGTGATGTTTATATTGATGAGTGATGTTATACTAATTATGGTTATGATATGGATATGGTTAGGCTCATGATGACTCACCTTGCTAGGCATGTGATGAGATGTACTTTTCTTTAAGTTCATATGAAATTGATGTGATAATGATGTTCATGCTAAATTTTAATGATTAGATGCTTCTATATTTAGATTTAGACATCTGGTGAAAAATGTTTTATTTCTTATTTGCTCATGGGTGATATGATTTTGATATGATGATGGATATGTTGATGATGTGTGATTTTGATTATGATATATGTTAATATGATATTATATGGTTATGATTATGGCTATTTTGCTTAAGGTAAAACACATAAAGTAAGTTAAACAACAACACTAGATGTGAGATAAAGAATATAATCAAGAGCCAAACCTCTTATTGAATATATCAACCAATTATGATAGGATAAGAAGAGGGCATGATGCTTATTATTTGGTAAGGATTAAAATAAGACTAAATTTGGATTGGATTAAAGAACATAAACCCTTCTAATGCTTCACATTAGCATTTGTTAGTTAGTTAAAAGGTGTCTTGATCATATAATGTCAAGTGAGCACAAAATCCCTTGCTTATAGTATAAAAAGGGGAGATGGATGAAAATGGAGCATTCTTGCGAGACTAGCATGCCTCTTCTGGAGGTTACCAAAGAGTTCGTATAAGAAATTATATGTCATATAAGGTGTAGACTAATCGATATAGGTAGTCTACTTATGAGAGCCAATTATGGATTTTAGAATTGTTTTGCTTATGAGAGTTGATTATAGATTTCAAAATTATTTTATTTTTGCTTTTTCTTGATGATGGTTCTTTTTCTTAATTTTCTGTGTGGGAGGGTTAGGGAAGCTGATTGAGGTAGGAAGCTTCCAAGAAATTGCTTACTTTGACAAATTCTCTACTCAACCATCCTTCTTGGGAGTGGTCTAAATTTGTGTTCTTTGTTTAATGCATTTTGATAGTTGTCTTTTAAGGGAGCAATCCACCTTACTTTTAGAAAATTTGATATGTTTTTTATAAATGTCCTTCAAGGGAGAAATTTGTAAATGCTAGGAATGACCCATGATTGTATTTGGATTTGACTTTGATTTTTGCCTCTTTAATTTTTTATTGACATAGACTTGCTTATATAGGCTTATGTTTTGACCTTAATGAAGGAAAAATTAAAATCACAATAAGGTTGATTAGGTATAAATAGGTTTAGGTGACAATGATCATGGGAATCTATCTTATAAAAGAGGTAGAAAGTACCAAGAGAATTATGCCAGGGGTAGAGTCATGGTACCCATTGTTCAAGATTAGGCCATGATTATGATGGATAATCGCATGATTCAATTTTAATTAGTTTCCCCTAAAATAGGGAGATGGATGTGGTTTTGAAAGCAAGGGATGAGCTTAAGTCAGACAAAAAGGTGAGTCTGATCCTTTTTAATAAAATAAAGAACACAAATGTGAAGCATTAAAGGGCTCAAGTTCTAGGTTTCCTTTGAGAGAAGATAACTAGTAAGCTTATGATCCATACTTGTGGGTTATGATATAAGGTCCAAGCCAATTGAAAGTAAATTTTCCACACTTGCTTTCCTCCATATTGGTGACATGTCAATTTTCCTTTAAGATGAGGTCTCCAATTTTTTATTCTTACACTTTAAGGTGTTTCTTATAAGCATGTTTGACACACTCTTGATAGATTTGAATATGGGTAAGGGTGGCCAAATGATGCTTTTCAAGTAGCTCAAGCTAGGCTAAATTGTGTTGACAATAATCATCTTTAAAAATGAGATCTTTCAAAGATATGCAAAGAGATGGGATTTGGACTTTGAGAGGTAAGATATCCTTCACTCCAAACATAAGAGAGAATGGGGTAGCACCCATAGGGGTTCAATTGCTAGTTTGATATGCCCATAAGGTGAAGGGGATATGCAAATACCAATCCTAACTAGATGCATTAACCATTTTAGTGAGCATGTTGTTAATAATTTTGTTAGAAGCCTCTTCCTATCCATTTTCTTGAGGGAAATAGGGATATGAGAAACTTAAATTAATATCAAACGCACAATAAAGACCCTAGAATTACTTGTTTTTAAAATATTTGCCATTATCAGTGATGATTTTATGAGGAACACTGAAATAATAGAAGACGTGACGATTGATAAAGTTGATGATATTTTTGGCTTTGGTCAAGACAAGAGGAATATCTTCTACCCATTTGGTAAATACTTAGTCTTATTGATGATAGAATGGTGTCGCTCTAAAAAATGGGGGTTGTTTTCACTAATAAGGTCTAGACCCCATTGTGAGAAGGGCCAAAAATTATGGGATACATGAAGACTATGGCTAGGTGTGTGATACATGTTGGCATGTTTTTTACACTTACACACTTTTTCACATAATCACAATAGTCTTGGTTAAGGGTAGGCTAGTAATAACCAAGGCAAAGGATGTGTTTGGGCATAGCAAGGCCACTAAAGTGTCCCCCATAGATCCCATCATGTGTTTCTTTGATAGCATGAGAGGATTCATGACTATGTAGGTAGCAGAAGAGGCGACCATCAAATCCATGTTTATAAATAATACCCCCCATAATGATATAATGTGAGGTATTCTAGATAAACACTCTTTAAGCATTCCTAGAAAGACTAGAAGGAATGATGGCAAGGTTAAGATAGTCAAAGGTTTGCTGATACCAAAGGTCAGGTTGGGTCTCTTCAACATTTAAGATGATGGGAGAATGTATTTTGACATAATAAATATGGATAAGTCTATGGATAATGATAGATAACTTAGAGTTAGAGGGTATAGATAGAATCTGAGAGGTGAGGGAAGCCATGGTGTCTGCAAAATTATTGGTAGATCATGGGGTGGATTGGATATGGTAGTGTTTAAATGATGTTAAGAGTTCATCAACTAAATATTTTTACTATTTCAAAACATCATTATTACACTAGTAAGATCTATTGATTTTATTTACCATAAGTTGGGAGTCACCAAAGATATTGATTATTTTGACTCCTAAGGCTAACATAGTCTGAAGGCCTATGGCTAGGGCTTCATATTCAGCCATATTACTCATACATTTTAAATCTAGCTTGAAGTATAAAGGAAGAGGTTTATCATGAAGGGAGATAAGGATAATTCCAATTCCCTAACTATTTTAACACTTTGATCAATTAAATAACATGGTCACTTGATAGGTGAAGTCTGCTTGAGAGAGGGTTGTGATAGACTCATTGGTAAACTCAAGAGGATGAGATTGGTTGTCTACTAATGGTGAATTAGCCAATTGGTTGGCAGTGACTTGCCCTTTAATTAACTTCTAATAAATAAAATCAAGGATAAAATAGGCTAAAAGCATGAGCCACTTGGCCATACATTGGTTTTAGTATGGCTTGGAGTGCATATACTTGGGTGGGTTAGTATTGGTTATGACATAGGTCTTGTGGCTAGTAATGTAGTGGAAAATTTTAGTGGCCATAGAGACTAAAGCTAAGAAATGTTTCTCACTATAGGTGTATCAAGTCTCATGTTCTACAAGTGTGTGTTTGATGTAATAGATGGCTTGGTCTTTGTGTTATTCATCCCAATGAGCAAGCATTGCCCCTAAGGAGTGGTTGGTGGTGGAAATATAAAGGTAGAAATCTTGATCATCCTTGGGAGGGGTGAGGACAGATGGAGACAAAATTTACTTTTTGAGTGAATCAAAGTCCTTTTGATATTCATTGTTCCACTTAAAAGATACATCCTTCTTTAGGAGGTGATAGAAGGGTTGGCATCAGTCTGTAAACTAAGAGATAAAATGATGAATGGAGTGGAGCTTCCCCTATAAACTATAGATTTACTTGAGGTTGATTGGAGGAAACATGTCAAGGATTTCTTTGATTTTGGTAAGATTAACTTCAATTCCTTGAAGGGAAATGATAAAGCAAAGGATATTTCTAGACAAGACCCCAAAAATGCATTTTTTAAGGTTAAGGTAGACATGGTAATGGATAAGTCACTTAGATATAATCTTAATAACATCTAAATGATCTTTTTAGAGCTTAGATTTTCCAAGAAGGTCATCAACATAGTCCTTTAATACCATGTGAATTAGGTCATGGAAGATATAGTTCATAGCATGTTGGTAGGTTACACCAATGCTCTTTAGTCTAAAAGTTATGAATCTATAGCAGAAGGTCCCCCATAGGGTTATAAAGTTGGTTTTGTGTTGATCTTTAGGGGTAATTAGGATCTGATTGTAACTCAAGAATCTATTTATGAAAAATTACATTGCATGAATGGCTATAAGATCAACTAGCTCATTGATGCTTGGTAGAGGAAAGTCACTTATGAGAAAGCAAGGTTGAGGTCATAAAAGATGACACAAATGTGTATTCCCCTTTTGGATTTGGTGATAGGTATGATTTTTAATACCCATTTGGGATAGTCAATGGGTTGAATGAAATTGACAGATAAGATATGCTAAAGCTCTTTCTTGATGAGAAGGGCTATGTGAGGGTACATTTATCAAAGTTTTTACTTGATTGGTTTGGCATCATGGTTGGTGATGATTTAGTGGGTGGAAATGGTAGGGTCAATTCTTGGCATGTTTTTATAAGACCAATCAAATGTTATATTTTGGTCTTGAAGGAAAGAGGGAAAGTCCTGAAGTTCCTTGGAATTTAGCAATTGGCCAATTTTGACAATGTGGGGGTTCTCTAGAGTGCCCATGTTGATATCCATGGTGGATTCATGCAACATGGTCTAATTCTTAGAATTAATATATTTGTGGATGGAAGAATCTATGATACCAAGATAGGTGAGAATGGAATCATCATCCTAACATTGAATAGTGGTAATGGTAAGAGAGTCATCTCTTATCATCTCAAGATGGGTCAAAGGGATGGTTATAGTCACCCATTCCTTTTGACAGGTTAGGGGTTTAATTTGGATCATGTTGATGAAAAAAAACATTAGGTGAGATGATTTCATCATCCTCAAACTTAGGTGGAGAAAGAATTGGTGAGAAAGGGATGTCATCATCAATAGTGGTGATGGTAGGTGGTTTGGATTTCTTTATGGATAGAATGAAGCTGAGGTTGTGTTTCTCATGAGGATTAATAGTCTCAATTGAAAAAAACTCATGTGAGATGTGCTTGTATCATCTAAGACCAAATCCTTTACAAGCACACCTATGGAGGTATGTCTTGAAAAAGTCTGAGTTGTCTAGATAGGAGAAGATAGAGGTGGTAGATGTGTTAAATGGTTTGTCAAGGCCCCTATAGATTAAATGGGTTTGATAATTTGAAGTTATAAGGGGAATAATAGTTATGATATTTAGGTCATAACCAAGTTGATGGTCAAGTTTCCATAACTCTTGGGGAGTGGGGAATGCATCAAGGGTCAAGAGGTGATATTCCCCAAGTGAAAGATGTTTAAATGTTGATTCCAAGTGGTCAAAGGTGGGGATTTTATCCAAGGGGATTGATGAGCTATTAGATGCCTCATTGGTACAATAAGATATGGATTTATCCTTCATGGTTAAGGGATTATCTTTATCTAATGAGGGTGTGCTAGATGGAGGTAGGAGGACATTATTGGGTCAATAAGTCATGTTACATGATGAAAAGGGATGTAGGTCAGCTTGTATAATGACAACCTAGCCTTCATGTTTAAATTTGATGCAATGATGAAGGGTATATGGTACATAACCCATGGATTAGATCCATGGTTGTTCTAGTAAAGCATTATACTATAATTTTCCTTTCACTATATAGAAGAGCTCTAAGAGTGTGTGAGGTCCTAAACGGATATGAAGAACAATAGTTCTCAAAGTAGTGGTCATGGTGTCATTGAAGGATTAAAGTATGGCTTAGGTTTTAGACATGAAATTATTTGGTAGTTTGATTTGATCATAAACATGTGGGGATATCATATTAATTTTGGATCCCCCATCAATCATAACCCATTTGATGCAGGTTTGGTTGATGTAGGGAGTGATGAAAAGAGGGGGATCAGGGTCATTAGATTGGATAGAAGGTATTTATAAATCCTTGGAGGTGATAAGGTTAGAAATTTGGAGAGCACCAACAAAAGTTTCCAAAGGTTGAGGGTCTTTAATTTGGACCTCTATTGATTATAATGCCTCTATCATTGCTTAGCAATGATGAGGCAAGGTAGAAATCAACTCATATAAGATCATCTATGTCAGGGTTTGGTGAAGTTTTTTGAGAACCACTTTTATGATTGATTCAGAGGGGTTGGATTGAGAGGTTCCCAAAATAGATGCCTTGGGTTTGGTTAAAGGTGAAAGTACTTGAATTTGAGTTGGTTGGGAGGTAGAAGATGGGTATTTACATAGGATGGACACTTTGGCCTTCCCCTTATCCTTTTTCTGAGTGTGTGATCAGGTGACCACATGGATAGTATGGATAGAAGAAAGAGTTGGATTAGAAGATTGGTTTGGTTCTCCATCACTCAAAGGTGAAGGTGGAGGAATAAGTAGGCATTGGGTAGTGGTTTTTGTTTCTTGGATTGGTAGTGGGCTCATTGGAGGTTCATCTATGAGTAGATCATCCTTGTCATAGAGCTGATAGATTATAGTTTAAAGGGATTTACATTTATTCATGTCATGCTCAGATGTCCTATGATAGGAGCATACTTGGAAGTTATTATACCATATGGGTTTTAGACCTAGAGGGTCAAATGGTCTAATGGGAGGTAAGGTTACACAAAAATATTATAGTAACCTTTGGAAAATAGTTGAGTAAGACTCAGCTAAAGGTGGAAAGGGTTTAAAGGTTTTGGCTTTGGTTGAGGTGGGAGTCCTTTTAGAAACAAGTTTGGTTGTAGAGGTCTTGGATAAGGTGGCATTCTTAATTGATGTTTTGGATTAGATAAGGGAGTTAGTAAGTTGGTGGTAGGAGATGCCAAGGTAGCTAGGTTGGTTATTGATGGCTTGGGAAAGATGGGCATGTCAGAAAACAAGGGTGATGGGGTAACCAAAAGTGATGGTTGGGTTTTGGTTAAGGTAGTTGGCTTCCCAATCAAAGTATAGGGAAAGGTTAAGGGGGAGAAAACTCTAACATTTTGGCCTTTTGGTGGATTTACCTCCTTGGTTGACTTGGATTGGTGTTTGGTTGATGGGTCTAGTGAGGTGAGATCTCGTTTCAAGGATGGGTGATTAAGTTTTTGCATAGAGAAGACACCAAAGGTTTTTTTTTTGGTTTGGTTGAAGTGATAGAAGGTGATTTGGTTATTTGATATTTGATTGCTTTGGATGGTTGATAAATGGTTGGGTTAGTAGATTTTCTTATTGGCTCAGTTGATATGATATAAAGTTAGACAACAAAAGTGGTGGGTTGGTCTACAAAAGGTGTGGTTAGAGGTTCATATTTGGTTATGTAAGGGATATCCAATTATTTCCCAAATGTGGCTCAATCCACATTAGGTCTGGAGATAAATTCCAACCTCTAAATTAGTCTAGAGAATGGTTTATAGATTGGTCTTGTTCCCTGGGTAGTGGACTCGAAGGATAAGCCCATAGGTCGTAAAAGGGGAATGGTGACCTTATCCTTTTCCTAAATTAAAGGATACAATGTGTATATGGGTGGTTCCTTTGTTGGAGGTATAGATATGGTGTTTTCTTCCTTGGGAATGATCTCCAAAGTGGAAGTGAATTGTTCAATAGTTGAGAGGATGACTCCACTACCTCAAAAATTAGAGTAGGGAAAAAGATTACTTCCTTGGTTTAGGTCTCCAAAGGAAGAAAAGGTAACTCCACTACCTTAATAAGTGGAGAGGGTAAAGAATAGGTAGACTGGGCAGTAGGTTCTTTAGCAATGAGCATGTTAAGAACTATTTTGATGGTATGAGCATCATGAAAACACTTAGCTTTGTTTCTCTCATTTTTGGTTAGGCACATCATTAAGAAATGATTATCTAAAAATGTCAAGGGCTTGGTTTAGAGGTTCATTGGATTTTGTCCAACATAAGTTCCCCCTTTGTCAATGAGGGTTTAGATAATGTTTTTGAAGGTATTACAACTACTAACATCATGCCCAACTATTTGATGGAAATCACATAGGTCATTCTATTTGTATCAGCTAGGTGTAGGATGAGAGGAATCAAATTGTTGAGGGGGTTTGATAGGATAAGTTGTATGCTATTAGCTTTCAACAACTTTTCTAGGAATGAAGCATAAGATTCCCTAAGTAGAGTAAATTTCTTTTGATTATTTTGATTTTGGTTTCTCATGTTTTTTTTGAGGAGTTAGCTTATTTTGGTTGATTGACAGATGGTGGAGTGTTTTAAGGACATCTGCATTCATAGTTCCCTTGATTTTAGCATTGGTATTGGTTTGGTTTCTTAGTTTAGAGGAAGAGGCCTCATTGGTTTTGTAGGTAAAGGTTTTCTTTGTCAATTTTAACTTTCCTTCATCGATGGATCTATTTTATAGCTTACATGTTATGGTAAAAGCTTTGTCAAGGGTTCTAAATCTCTATACATGCAATGTAGAAGAGATGTGCTTGGCACATTCTTTAGAAAAAAATTATGTCAGTTTGAGTTGGGGTAAAGAGAAGGAAAGTTGATTGATTAGGATCGTCCAATGAGATACAAAATTAGTAATAGATTCATAATCAAATTTTCAGATAGAGTAAAGGTTAGTGATGGAAAATTTCTTGGAGATATTTATTAAAAAATGATCCAAGAAAGTATGGTCCAAATGGGTGAAGGAGAAGAGAGAGTGTTTGGTTATGGAACTATATCAGTCTGATGTTAGATCAGATAGGGACATGGGGAAGTTACAAAAAGGGAGGGCATCATCGTAGGCAATCAAGTAACATGTATGCCTAAATGCCTTAAGGTACTGTTAGGGCTCCTAGTTATTTTATAACTTAGAAAACTTGGGAAGCTCACATTGAGTAGGATAAGGTCTTATAGGAATATATGGGTGAATGGATTCATTGTAGATATGGTCATATGATAAGATGTTGTTAGCACCAGAGATGGATGACTCTAAGTTAGTCATTTTATTCATGATCATTTTCATTTGATCTATTTGGGGTTATGCACCTAAAAAATTATAAGGTATATACTATTATGATGGTTGGGTGACATATTGATAATTAGTAGGAGGTTTAGGAGCTTCCACATATTGATACCTAAACACAAGTGGTTGGGTATATGCCATGTAGGGGTAGGTAGATGTAGGTAGTTGGGTAGTGGGTATAGGTAAATGCCCTTGTGGGTTAGGGATATAACCTAGGTTGGGTATGATGGGAACCTATTGAGAGGTTAAGGTGTGTTAGGTAGGAGCTGTAGTTGGGTTTGTAACTAAAGGAAAAGTGGTGACCTTTGTACTAATCAGTGGTAAGATAAAAGGTATAGACACCATAATATTTTGAAGTGGAGTAGTGACTAATATGTTGGGTGTAGCTGAATAAAGGTTTAAAATGTTATTAGTAGGTGTTCCCATGGTAAGGGGAGTATAAGTGGTTAATGGTTGGGTTACTCTTAGGGTAGAGGAGTTGATGGTGGGAGTGGAAGGTGTAAGGTTGTTGGTTTGTTATACAGGTTTATTTTTCATAGTATTATCAAAGGGATTATTGGTAGATGAATAAGCTTGGGTAGTTAATGGTTGGGTGGTGACTATGGAAATAGAAGGGTTTCCCATAAAGTGGTAAGGCATTCCATAAGGTGGGTCTATAGGTGGAATTAAAGTAGGGGTATGGTGAGACATGGTGCTGAGATAATGTTGAAGGGCCACAAGATTTTTATCTAAGAAGGTGGTAAAATCTATATCTCCTTGGGGAACTACCCAAGGGAAAGAAGGAATTTTCAAAGGGTGAGGAGAATCTTCTAGTTCAGAGACATACTCTATGGAAGAGGAGGTAGAAGAGGTTGATTAGTTTGGTGATGGGTTCTATTTTTCTAGTTTCTTTTATTGCTAGCGATTTAGAACCATACAAAATAAGGGAGAGAGAGAAATAATTGCGCCACTCAAATAGAGAGAAGGAAATAAATGAGCAAAGAAATCAAACACACACTAAAAAGTGCATTAAGTCCTAAATTTCTTTTTAATATCTCTTTTGTCTTATGCCTTAAGCTTTAATAATTGTGTGACTAAAATTAGCTTGTAGAGTGGGTACTAAAAAATAATTCTATGGTTTGTTTCAGGTTGTGTTTAGTCTCTCAAAAGGATCTATATTGGAAATAAATATATGGATTAGTATTAGGGCCTACCCCCTCACTTCACACACCATAATGATAAAGGTGTTGGGTGCTTAGCCATTATATACTAATTTCCAGAGTTTATACTCAACCATAGAGATGAGTTGGTTCTCCCCTTGGTAATGACCTCCATTGGGAAAGGGTAAGGTGACTACTAGGTGATGAAATCCTAGTTAGGCCTTATGTCAAATTATTTTGATTTTTTATTTATGTAGGTGGTTTGGTTTGTGTGTGTGATATAAGTGATGCTACGATTGAATTACTTTGCTTTATTTTAACTAGGTGACCTAAAATTGTAAGCACCCAATGTCTGTAATCAATTTTAAATCCAAAAGAAATTTTAATTTCATTTATAAGCATAGAATAGAGAGAAGATAATATAGATGCAAATAAAATAAACCCAAGTAGATAATCAAGGTTCCCACCAAGCATGCTAGAAAGATTCATGTAAATTTCAGCATATATTCTAAAAGAGGAAGAAGAAGGAAACTAGATACGAGTATGGTTGAAAAACCTATCTAGTAGTGTTCACATTGAATTAGATGATTGTAGAGATATCCTCTTTGGCTTAGGAGGATGACCTAAAAATAATACAATACTAAAGAAAATGATTGGTTAGATAGATAGCTAGGTGAATTTCCCAGTGCTAGCTAGGTCCCAGAAGTAAGAGCTTCCTCGAGGGCTATCAATCCACATATTTTAAATAATTAAGTTTATAAAAAAGAATATAAAGTACTTTCATCAATAATCAAAATGTACTAAAATTGAATATAAGAGATGTTTTATAAATAAATAGACTAAAATGACTAATATAGCAATAAGTGGGTCAATACTAATGCTCAATAGGTTGGGTGTGGTCCATAAAATAGGTTGGGGGTCTAAGATTACCAAAAATAAAGTTGGGTTTGGTTGAGGGTAGGTGGGTGAAAATAGCTTGTTATTATTTTTCACCATAGTGACTGTTGATGGTTGGTGTGACTGTTAGTGATTAAGGTGATCTTTAATGGTTTAAGTGACGATCAATAGTTGGACAAACCATTGACAGTCATAATGACCATCAATGGTTACTATGTGTTAGGTTTGTATTGATAAAAGGTCAGATTGAAGGGGTCATAGAAGTCAATTCTGAGAGATTGGTTTATGTTGGGCTGATTGTAAAATGGAAACAAAGTAATTAATATATTTAAAACAAATACTTATCTTGTCAGAGGTTGGTCTCATGAATGGTTGAGGTGGTTGGTTTGTTGATATAGTCTAGCATGATTTTGGCAGAGTAATGGTACTTAGATATCAGTTGAGGGGTGGTGGTAAGTTGGCTTTTTGAAAGATTGCTAGATTACTATAAGAAGTGACCTGCAAAGAAATTCTAGATGTAAAATCTCTTGAAGTCATCATCCTAGATCCTTTTTCACCTCTTTCTCCTCTCTTATTCTAAGAAGAAAGGAGAGGTGCAACAAGATATTTAATAGGAGGTGTAACTTGTTTCTAATTTTAACTTTGCCATGTATGGGCTCGCACATGAATTAGACCATGTAATTAAAGAAAAGCAAGGTAGAGTGAAGGGTCAGTTAAGCTAGTTTAGGTGGTGTAACTTGACCATCGATGGTTAGGGTGACCATCGATGGTTAACATGACCATTGGCAGTGAAGGGTCAAGGTAATGTTGGTTTAAAAAGGTGGGTTTATATAGTAAGTCAAACTGACCAATGTTAGGTAAGTTTGTTAGTTGAATGGTCTGGGATGGGGAAAAGGGGGTCCTGAGGTAGTCCAAGAGAAATTCAACATTCAAAACCATCATGTACTAATTTTTGGTGTCTACACAAATATAAAATCTTGAATAATTTATGTGTTACTCATGATACATACCAACAAAAGAATACATACAATAAGTCATCAACATTTAATATCATGATTTAGCATCAACATTGATAATAACAACAACAATCTAATTCAAATCATATCATTCTTCAATCTTTAGCCTTCTCCTTGGAATCTTTAATATTTCATCACTTTTGGCCATCCATGTGTGCTTAGTTTTTTGTGCTTCTTCTTTCATGAAAAATTCATGATACCATTAACACATATGTTTACGCATTTATATCATCCTTAATATGTAAAACATGTTGAATAATTTATTTATGCTTGACAATCTAATCACTCTATCAATTTATAAACACAAATCTGCCATATTGGGGAAATCAACAAATTTACCCTAATGGGGAACATCATCTAATTTACCCTTTTTGGGGCAATGCCAATCTATCTTCCTTTTTAGGGCCACTTCATAGCTTTTGTTTTGTTAGTCATGCTTAAAAGTGCGTAGTTTATAATGGAATATATCCTTCTTAATTCTACCCTATTTGGGTTGAGTAGATCTTTCTCCGTTATTGTAAATCAAAGGGTTCAAGAATTATCTCAAGTGGCTAATTTTTACATGGGTTAATTCCCTCTTCTTCATATATTGGGTTGTTTTCCTCTTTTTAAAGGCCTATCTATTCATCATTTTTATCCTACCTACTCCATCAAGGGGTCATATAGGGCTCATCAATCTACCTATGGGGCATATTTATTATTAATTACTCTTTTAAAATATTTGAAAAGACATTAATTCTATCATGTGTCTCAAAACTCCTCAAATAGGGAAAAATGTAGGCATTGCATTTTAATCACTTTCATGTCTAAACAACAATCAATTCTAATTTTCATAATTAAACATAGATTTAATTGGAAATCATTTAACCTTCCAAACTTACCCCCACATTTGACGTGCACATCCTAAATCACACAAGTACATCCTTGATTAGGGTAATACACTATGTCATCTCAGATAATTTTTCTACATCACCCTCAATTAAATCACTACTTTGTAAAGTCATATTTATGTCAAATAACCAAGACATTAATATAAAAATGACATCATAATTGGAACATAATTATAATTATTAATTAATCCTTTAATTATTTAACCTTAATTTCCTCTAATAAGAAAACCCATAGGTTTTGGAATTCTTATTTTCCTAAATTACAAAAACTACTTTTATTGCCTCACCCTTGATGACATCATAAAGGCAAGTCAATGAGATGGAGTGGAGTTTAGACAAGGAGGTCTCTTATATCCATCTACACGCACTCTTACATCTCTTACAGGCACATGACACACTCAAATTCTTAAATGTCTATGACACTCAAAAAAGGATTGATCATTGTACTTTTATTCCAGAGGCCTCTTACACACTCCTTGTAATGGCATCATGACTTTGAGGATCTATTTTCCACCCTAAATTTGGAGATGATATGGAAATTTTATAGGTACAAACCACTATGGGTTTATCAATGGTGGAAAATAATCTAATTCAATTTCCAAACCCTTCAAACACTTAAGCATTCAATACAACCATTCATGAATAATTCAAGATGTTTATACCAATGAACAAATAGATAATGTAAGATTATAAACACAACACAATATATGTGTGGGAAACCCTCTTAGGAAATAAAACCCACTCTTAATCCTACAAACACATGGACTAATTTTTTTTATAAGATGATCACAAACATGAGACTAGTCAAGTCCTTTTGACTAGAATTTAGTGAAACACCTATTTCATAAGGAACACCTACCCCTAGAATGATCAAGTCCTTATAACCACCTATTGTTCAAGTATTTATAAATATCTTTATTGAAACATCTATTTAACAAGGATCACCTACCCTTAAGATGATCAAGTTCTTGTAAGCACCTATTGGTCAAGTCTTTCTGACCTAGATGTTGAGCACCCTCTCAACACCTATGAAATAAACATTGATTACCTTCCAATCTGATGGAGATATAATGTATATCAGCCCCCTTCACTTCTTCACATATCCATAAACATCAAAAACCACCTTTTAGATCACATTACACTTCTCAACAATAACTTTGTCACAACCTTAACAACATGACCAAATGGTCATACACATAGTCCATACTCTAATCTACCTCTCAAATCAACCACAAAGCTTACACAAACATCATCTATTATTTTTTCACACTCAAGGCATCCAAAACATCCTTTTGGATCACTCTATACCTATTCACTTATCCTCAACCTTCAAATCTATAAGAGCACTATTCTTAACATCATAAATATGACCTATAGGTCATACACATAGTAATCAACCTACTCTGATCTACAACCCATCCACTAGGAACATAATCTTTCCTTTGATCCACAACTATCACACACACCTCTTCTCTCAAGTCTCTTAGTACTATAAATCATCATATTTGATTTCACCATTCATACAGACTTCATGATTATTATCTTATTGGTCAGCCTTTAGACTTGCCTTAACCCTTAATACATATTACATAACTCAATACTATCCTCATAGGTTGGCCATATCAACTCTTATTATTCAACCTTTAGAATTGAATTAAACCTTAATACATATTACATATCTCAATACTATCCTCATAGGTTGGCCATAGTAACTATGAGTCACACTTAAGCAATTATGCCTTTCAATTAGGCCTTAGTATACCTTATAGGTCTCATGGGGACCTATTCCCAAATTTAGCACTCCATTGAGAAAATTAGAAACATATAACCACTTTAAAATGCATATTTCTACTCCACATGAACCCTTTGACATCCTTAAATTATCATAGTCATTCAAACACACATCTGTGTATGCTCAATCTACTCAAACATTAGCCTTGTACACAATAACACCATGAATGAATAAATAGTCAACATATAAGAATTTTTTCATATAAAATATGGATTGTTAAAACCTATAAAATCCATAAAAATCATTCTTATGTATTAAAAAACATTATCCAATAGCTAAGTCACCTTGAAACATCCAAACACCATCTAAACAAACTCAATTATCTTTCTTAGGTCACTTTCAGACCATGGTCAAACACATAGTCAAATTTTGAGATCAATAAATTTGATTGTAAAAACATTAAGACATTAAAATAAATATTTATGGATTCATATTGAATTCCTCTAAAAATTTTGTTTTTACACCATTTTCAAATTCTATATATATCAAAAGTTATAACACAAAAACTATATACTGGTCTTCCCTCACAAATTCAAATATTTAAATTCCAATGATCACTGAGCAAATGTTAAACTTCAAACACTTTTCCATCATCTTGTGTCCTCACATATTTTTATTAAATATGAACCATGGATATTCTTATAAGTATTTTTATCTTTAATTTTACTCACTATTAAACTTTGAAGATGTTGACCTCATCTCGTGCACCCTTGTAATATTGACCAAATACGCATCATCGATCTCTACAGATTAGCTAGGTCTTTGTCTTGCAACATTAACCATTAGATATTCATAAAAAAATCCTATGATTATGCCACTTTAAATCCCTATGTCACTTATGCACATTTTACTCATTGACTTTAATGTGAACCATTGATCTTCTGACTGCATGATCATATACTTGCCATTGATCTTGTGTCCAAGCTCCATGAATGTGACACATGTCATTAGCACATTCATTATTTGACATATTGAATTTTATGTGCACCATTGGATAAATATATATGAATTAAAATTCACCATTATATATACTAAATAGGTGAACTCTGGCATTAATGTAGTTTATATTAATGGTCTCTGGCCCATCATAATCTACAAGAGAAACTTTGAAGATTTATATCTTGAGCTAGAAGACACTTTAAGACTCCAAATATTCAAGGTAAATTATTGGAAATATAAAAAAAATAACCATGAAATTTTATTACAACTATTGAATTTTTAATTACCTACAATAAATGTACAAACTTTTTGGTTCATTCATATTTATATGATGTGGAGTGATAGTCTAGGAAAATGTTACAAACTACCTAGGAAGCCAACTTTGTATAGTTATATCTTTTGATCTGCTCAACTGCATGGCCTAAAACTTGGACCATATAAACTTGGGAATAATTTGATCACACCCATATGACCAACTCTTCTTGACTCATCCATACGTGGTAATGGTGATGTAAGTAAACTACCTACTAAGAGTTTTCTGTCACAAAACCAACTATGCCAAGATGAACATAATGAGGAACCAGACGAATACCATGCACTTTCACAATATATCCAATCATATTGACCTTTGATAAGACCCATCACATATTCTCAATACTTCAGACCCATCACTAATCATGCCAAATTTGAAGATCAACCAAGCCTACTTCAAGCATATTAGGACAAGCACACTGCACACTTTATCATTAACACTTAGACTATAAATATAATTCATCCACTCAATTGAACACATCCATGACATCATTTATAACTCTCTAAAAATATTCCCCTTTTTCATGGATGTCAACACACATCATACAATTCTCTCTCTCTCCATGACATCATTTATAACTCTCTAAAAATATTCCCCTTTTTCATGGATGTCAACACACATCATACAATTCTCTCTCTCTCTCTCTCTCTCTCTCTCTCTCTCTCTCTCTCTCTCTCTCTCTCTCTCTCTCTCTCTCTCTCTCTCTCTCTCTCTCTCTCCTCTCTCTCTCTCTCTCTCTCTCTCTCTCTTCAAGTACTCTCACAATAATAACCTTCCCCCCCTTTGACACAATGATAATGTGGGCACTAACTAATCTTGAGGACCTAAAAATACCATATATATTAGATTACCACCTTATAAATATGATATAAAACTCCCCCTTACCTTGGACCTGCATCTTCTTGCCTTGAAAACCTCCTCTTGCTACATGCGAACACTCTCTTCAACCAAGAACTACAACCAATGAAGAAAAAACACACAAAAGTACTAAAATATAATATAACTCAACAATAAAACATCTAAGATGTACTTCCCCTAAGATATCTAAGCTATTTCACCTCTTAATCATCTTCAGATCTTCACACACCATGAAGAACCACCACACATACTTACTAGCCTTCTCTCTCAAGCCACCTCAAGGACCACCAATAAAACTTCTTACCACTCACCAAATAGGAAACATGCTCTAAACCAACTTGATAACTCAGTTTGAAACACTCATTCCTTGATATTTTAGAGAAACTGAGCAAAAACATCAAATCTTCACACTAGGCTTGTCCAAACTTCTTGTAGCCCTACCTGAAACTTATAGATCCCACAAATTCAAGACAAACATTCATATCTAGATCATTCTCATATTCCCCCTTAAGCACACCAATTTTCATCACCTATCTCCTCCTCTGCAACATACTTCCTTCACAAATCTACTATCTAATTAGGCTTCCATTTTGACAAAAACTTGAATAATTTGAAAAACACAAACCTTCAAATCTATATGAAGCTTGATTTGACAACCCATTTGGCACATTCAGCCTATTAAGAAGACTCAAACCTCAATTCATAATGAAAACCACTTTTCTATCATAACCCAAAACTCTAGAATCTCAAAATAAATAAGGTCAACAAACCTCCTTCTGGTCAAAACCCTCCTCTAAAACTTCTTACACACCTAGAGATAACCATCACACACTTTTGGACCAATATTTGAGACTTCACACCTTTGGGAACCTTTACTTCCTATACCATGGCTTTGATCTTTCTAAGCACCAAACTCTTCTTGGTGTTCCATCAATCTCATTATGCCACTTAAAAACACCCATTTTGATCCTACAGACACTGCATACACAACAAAAACACCTTATGACATCATTTTGACCTCATAAAATCACTTATCCCATTTTGACACACTGAATCCCACTAGAAACACTCATCTCTTGCCTTTTAGGACCTTCTAAAGAACACCACAACAACACTTGCTTCTCCACTAAAAGGAGTCTCTTAAGAAACATAGACAGAGAACTCCTCTACACCACAATGATCTTAAAATAAAGTGAATCTAGGAAATGTCCACATTTCCTCTATAACCACTAAAATTATTTTATAGCTATAAGACTTCTTTTTCTTGATCTCCTTAGTCTAAGCTTTGATAACTTGTTCCTTTTCTACATCACTCACTTTCTCTTCTATGACAGGATATATAACATTTTGAGAAACTATGGAATCTTGACATACCTTGATTACTCAAGTAGCTTCTTTGTATTTCATAAAATCACCTTCAAACCTTGACAAAATTGAAACTAAGCTTGAAACTTACTCACACACAGTAGGTTACTCATTAACATCTAAACATACTTTATAACCATCCTCAACTAGAACCTTGGTCTTCTCCTTGACCTTGGTCTCTTCATTCACAACATGAGAAGACAATGAGAGATATTGGCACTCTCTAACTTTTGCAACATTCTCCACCATAGCAAATAGATTACTTCGACCTGTAAACTCATCATGATTCACACTTACCACCTTTCATTTCTATGAGTTAGCTTTCCTTCTTTATTGCACTCTAGGAGCTTGATTAAACCTATTCTATCTTGTATACATTTGTTTATAGAATCTAGTAATGTTGCCTCTCTCTTGATATTTGAAACATACTATACCTTTTGAAATAATTTTATCCTAGCTTTCTTGATTAGAACAAAATATTACAATACATCCATTCTTTTGATAATTGAAACAAACTACTCCTTTTGAAGAAGACTCACCTTGCCTTACCTTATTTGGACAATACTTAACAAAATGTCCCTCATCAAGATAGTTTAAGCACCTAACATATTTCACACCTTTTAAATTATGACCCCCATCATATTTCTATACAAACTCATTTATAACATGTCTTTTCAATTCTCTAAATCTATGCCCAAACAAATTACATGTGTAACAATAACCATTGAAATTTTCATATCTCATGGAATTTGGTTGTCTGATCTAATTTATCTTCACTCTACCATCATCTTCATTCTTTGACTGATTGTTGACCTTCAAGGTTTGAATCTTATCTTGAGTTGCATTTTCTAGTTCTTCTTTGTATCCAAGACTAGTTCTATCACTTGCATACTTTTGACCACTTAGAATATTATCTATATCGCTTGAGCTCTTTTCAAATCTCATAAATGAATACATCTTAGTAGATTTCTTCTCTAACTTAGATTTTAATGACTCATTTTCAATAACATACCTTGAACATTCATCTTCTTTAGCTTTCAGGCTTGTAGATAGGATTTCTAATTGTTAAATAAGATGCTTGACTATATCTTCATGCTCCTTAGTTTTTTCATTCATTATTGCCTCAAACACACCAAAATGATCTTCATAATACTTGATTTGAGACTTTGTCTTCTTGTTAATCTTCTTCTCAATATTCAGTTCTTCAAGAGTATTTATCACTTTAGTCTCACAGTCCACCTCATCTTTATCATCATCTGAATCACTCCAAGTAGACTCCTTTTGATATGAGCAAATTCTTTCCTCAGCCATGAAGAAAGATTCATCTTCAACATGACCACCATCTTTATGATCATACTCTGAGTCACTATCTTCATTCTCATCTGATGAGCACCAATTTTTATTGGTGTAGAGACTCTTCTTGTTCTTGAAGGACTTCTTATTATCATACTTCTGAATACTTTCTTCCTCTTATCAAACTTGTATGTCTTCTTGTATTCATCTTGGTGATCACCATGCTCTTCATCATCATTATTCTTATGCTTATGAGGGAACTTATTATAAAAATGTCTTACTTATCCATAATTAAATCATATGAAGGGTAGTTTACCCTTATACTTTTTGTTGATGCTTAGAATTGCGTTGTTTCCAACACCAACAATGGGAAGTTTCAGGAATGTGAGACTTGCAACCTGAAATGACCTTCAGGTTTTAAAGAAGTTGGATCTTATTTATCTCAAATGTATTGTGAGAAAAGGGATAGAAATTATATGAAATCACCAATGCAACATAAGAAAATCTATGGTGATGCACCTGAATTTAATTTGATCCTTAATACTAAGCATAGTGAAGCTATCTTTAGGATTCAATTACATTAAAGAGCAAACAATGCATGATCAATGTAAAAGATGAAAAAAATAGAATCAAAGGCTCACAACTTAGATGATTTTGCAATAACACAAAAAATATCAACAAAGGCACAGAACTCAGTCTTCTTATTAATTTTCCAGTCACATAAATGGCATAGATACATGCACAGTTATACAAACTTTCTAACTCAAGAAAATAGAACAAAGGCAAATGATATTCCTAGCCACAAAAAGAAAGTCTAAAAATTCTTGATAACAATCTCTTTCAAAAAATTCTCTCTCCTCTCTTCTTCTGATGATCCCTACACCCATATTTATAGCATCGAACTAGCTCTAGATTGCTCACACATTCCCAACCCAACGATCTAACTGAACTCTAACTGAACTGGAAGGTTTAACAAAAGATATCTTTTGGATCTCTAACATTAGTCTCTCTACAAGTTCAAATCCAAATGGCCTAACCGAACTAGAACTTAACTGGAAGTGTTTAACAAAAGATATTTTCTAGATCTGAAACCTTTAGTCTCCCTACAAGTTCATTGGTTGAATTAGATACACGTGACACTTTTCACTGTGAAATAGGTGAGGACACTTGGTGGCTTCTACTTGTCTCACTTTAAAACCATCTCATTATTCAGGAGGCACCAAAAAATGACACTTGGCAGCTTCTATAGCACTTATAAAAAATGCACGGCACTTTCCACTGCATTATACTCTTTACTGTGTCTTTGTATCAAGAGTGCTCCATCTTTGACATTTGTCACAGTCTGATGCTCTAAAACTTTATCAAATTATATAAAATAGGACCCATAACACTTCTTTCTTGATCAACTTCAAAATGGGAATGGGGACAGGTGTCACTTTTCGCATATCTTTAACAAATGACACATGTCAGCTTCCACTTGTCTATAGAAGCTTTAGATACTTTTTGAGAGTCATGTGGAAGGTGACATGTGGAAGTCTCCACTGAGCTTTAGCTACACTATAGAAACATTCAGGACTCATTTTAGATTCACATGGATGGTGACACTTGGTGACTTCCACTGACTTTAGAAATAAAACTCGGGGCCCACCACAATCTTTACTTAACAATGAAACAAAATGAAGAAACTACGGATGTTGACACTTGTCAGCTTTCACTGAGATTTAGCTAGGGACACGTGGTGGCTTCCACTAAGCTTTAGCTAGGGACACATGGTGGTTTCTACTGATTTTAGAAAAAACATATTGAAACCTTCCATAGTTGCCACTTGGCACCCTCTGCGCATACTGAGAAAAACTTATCGAAAGGAGTTTTTGAAACTCATAAGAAAATTGAAATGTGGATGCTGACACTTGTCATGCTCCACTGAGTTATAATGGGCACGTGTCACATTCTAATCAAATTCTAGAAATTATAATGTGTCCCAGTTGATGACACTTGGTAGCTTCCGCTCAACTTTGATACTTAGACAAAATTTAGGCAAAAATGAAACTCGCACCCATGCTCTATGTCAAAAACTTCACTACCTCAAAACTGAAATGTGAAAGGAAAAAACTTGAAGCATACAACTGAAACTCAAAAAATAAAATGTGGATTATTTTACTCTATAGTTCTTGGCGACCCCGAGGACTTTTGAGCCTACTCAAAAAGAATCCAAAGAATGTATAAAAAATGTGACAAAAATCACAACTTCTGTAAGGCCGTCCATTCAGCATTAGATAGTCCCTACTTATTTTTCAATTCTTAGAAGGATAAATCAAGGTTGATGATGTCCTTATGTGAAAAACTCTAAAAAATATGAACTACAACCTTTAATTGAAATTCAAGTTGGGACATGGGGATCAAGACAGCTTCCACTTCTAGCACTGATGAATCATCTGTTAAACCCTAGAAAACTGACTGATCATTTTTCTTGGCTAACAATAAATGTTTAATCTCATCAACCATCAACACAGTGTTGCTATCAAGAAAAGGGGAGAGAAGACCCAATTACACCAGATATTCAATATGTTGCTTCATGTCTTTGATTCCCTCTTTCACCACATCTAGAAGCTCTTTGCAATTAATTGCTACAGAGTTGCAACTGAGAACTTCATTCACCCTTTTTGTAGCAATAATTCTATCACTAATCCCTACTACTGATAACATTCCATCAGTTGTGTCATATAGCTTTTGCAATAGCATTTTAGAATCAAACACTCTCAAAGAGACAGTGGACAGAGTGGCTTCAACTGAAGTTTCCATCTTTTTGCATAATTTTTGTGCATTTAGAAAAAAGGTTAGAGAGGGTCTAAGCTGAGTAATCTCCTTAGAGATTCTTTTCCATATTGATACATATAGTTCCTTGACCAAATTCAAAACTCCTGCATTCTTTGGCTTATTAGCCAACTCAAGTGTCAATTGTTCTATTATTTATTGCTCAGCTTGAAGTTGGGCCTATATGGTAGCAATATTGTTCTACTCATTCAGCAGCTTCTGTTGGAACTGAGTGACCTATTACGGGTTTTCCTCACATTTTTCTTGTAATGTTGCCTTTTCTTGCCTTAGGGCTATCACTATAGCTTTCTCCTGTGTCAGCTTTTCTTTCAAAGAATCATTTTGGGCCTAAATAGCCTAGTGAGTTTGAAAATAAATAGTATCTTGCAACTATTTGTTAACACTCTCTATTTCATCATTCTTTGATTTGATCTCTGTTGCCAGAGTGCTACTATTTTCCTTTTCTTGAGCTAGATCAGCCTCCATCTTCTGCAGCTTCTTTGATACTTTCAAATAATTAGTAGCTACAGTAGAAGTGTATTCATTTCGCAGCTCCAACCTATCCTATGGTATGAAAAGTGACATCCATAGCCATTGCATTCATTATATAATCTTCAGGCTGCATCTGCTCATTTGGCTTGACTACATTAGGTGACAAATTGGTCACCGTTAGTTACTGCTAGATTGGGTTGAATTATGACCTCATATGTGGTGTATCTAGATATTTATTATCTTTCATCCTCTTTTTCTCCATTTAGGCTTCCCTATCCTTCTTAGCAGTGTCTGCTTGAGTTTGGAAGGTAGAGGGAGAGGTAATATGCCCACCCACAAAAGGATAACCCTATGGCAAGCCATAAGGAATAGCCAAATATTGGCTAGGGGGAATCTGAGGAGGTATTCTCTTTGGGACATAGGGGGAAAATTGAGGCAATGATGTGGCCTGAGTATTAATAGGGGTGACAATCCCAATTGGCTGAGTAAAATACTCTACACTTTCCTAACCCTTTTTTTAATTTCCTTGTGAACAAAGCAATTAGTTCATCAATATCAATATCAAATGTGTCATCCACTTTGAGTTTCTTACCTTGGTACTTATTCTTTGGCTTCATTTTTGTTTTGATTATTGCTTCCTTCTTTGGTGGTATATCATCATTTACTCTCATCTTTAGGTAGTAAGGATGCCATGCAATTCATCCATCTTCAACTAAGTAAGATAATTACTTTCTTCTACAATAAATATTTTAGAATCAAATTTGTGAGAGAGAGACCTTAATACATTTTGAACTATATTAGCTTCTTTAAACTTCTCTCTAAGACCTTTGATGATGCTCACAATCTCATCAACTCTCTATAGAAAGGATGCCACATAATCTTCTTCCTTCATCATAAGACTCTTAAATTGTCTTCAGTGAGTCTATAACTTTGCCAACTTAACCTTTGAATCTCCTTCATAAATATTCTTAAATATATCTCACATTTGTTTTGTAGATATGAAATGGATTACCTTGGTGTATTCAGTCTCTGAAAGACCATAAGTGATAGCAATCATTTCCTTAGAATTATTCTAAAACAACTTCTTAACTACAGCACTAGATGGAAGAATAGAAGGTGTAGAATAACCATCCACAACATATTGGAAAGTCTCAAACCCTAGGGACATGATGTAGGTCCCCATCCTTGCAATCTAAAAATCATAATTAGATCTATTGAACATTGATGCTTAATTAGTGGAAAACCCTCCTTGCATTTGATGGATATCCATATAGTACCTTGGATCTCCTTCAAGATGTCAAGCCTTTACCAAAGGACCTTCTCTGATACCAATTTTTAGAGGTGCAAACCACTAATAAGGGAGTGAATAAATGGTGTAAAATAATCCAATTCAATTTCCAAACCCTTCAAACACTTAAGCACTCAATACAACCATTCATGAAGCATTCAAGATGTTTATAGCAATGAATAAATAGATAATGCAAATTATACACACAACACAAGATCTATGTGGGAAAACCTCTTGAGGAATAAAACCCACTCTCAAGTCTACAAACACATGGATTAATTATCTTATAAAATGATCACAAACATGAGATTGTTCAAGTCATTCTGACTAAATTTAGTGAAAAACCTATTTCATAATGACCACCTACCCCTAAAATGATCAAGTCCTTCTGACCACCTATTGGTCAAGTCCTTTTGACTAGCTTTAGTGAAACATCTATTTCACAAGGAGCACCTACCCATAAGATGATCATGTCCTTCTGACCACCTATTGGTTAAATCCTTCTGACCTATATGTTGAGCACCCTTCTAATACCTATGAAAAGAATATCTCCTAAACATTGATTTCCTATTAATCTGATGCTATCATCCCACTTCACCTCTTCATACAACCATGAACATCTAAAACCACCTTTTGGATCACACTACACTTCTTAGTAACAACTATATCATAAAATTAACAACATGAAAAAATGGTCATACACATAGTCCACACTTCAATCTGCCTCTCAAATCATCTACCAAGCTTACAAAGACATCATCTATCCTTTGTAATCTAGGAATTTGACTCAAGAGAGGATGGTAAGTATGGTGTTAGTTGAAAAATGAAAGCAAAATGAAATAAACAAACTAATAACATAACATCTCTAGGCTTAGACACTAGGGAGAGCTTAGTTAACAAAAAATAAATGACAAACACAACTAAAAAGTAAGGAATAAAATACAAGAATTTCTTCGCCTTCCTTGGATGATCCAAATGCCTTTGTAGTAGTGGATTACTTGGTTTGTGCTCATGAAGTCCTCGATAATTGAAGCTTGGCACCTCCATCTCTCCTTGGCACCTTTGGCTTGCAGCTTGGCTTGGCTTGGAATCAATTTGGCATGGTAACACTAATTGTAATGGCTCCTTGAAGATATTTGTGCATTATAACTTTGCACCAAAATAGCTTCAAAATGATATTCATGGCCTCTCTATTCATATATTTTTGAGAATGTCTAGAATCAACCTGAACCATCCATCCTGAGATTGAGATGTGTGGTTAAGGATTAATTCAATTTTTGGAATTAAGTTTGTAATTATCCTCATCATGACATTAGAATAATGGGTATTTAAGAGCCATGGAGGGCTTTGATGAGGCATGGGAGGCATGAATCCTAATATTTATGGCATTTATGGCCTAGGGATGTCTTCCCAAAAATGAGGTCACCTAATGATGTAGATATTCAATATTCATTTCTAAAATAATTTGTTCTACAAGTTTCCATGGAATTCTTAATTAGGCTCTAGTTTGGATTAATTAGCTCTTAACCATGATTAATAACTTTATGCACAAATTACTCAAATTGATCAAAATGCCTTGTTATTGGTCCAAAATTTGATTAGATTAGAATTGGAAGTTAATGTCAGATGCATTAGAATCATATTCCCATTTAGGATGTTACCAACAATAAATAACAAAGGCATGTGTCTCATGTAAGAGTTTTGATAGGAAAGAGCAATCTAGAGCACCTAGGTGTAAAATTGGCATTTTGACTCAGAATGATCTGATCAAATTTAGCTATCCCATTAATTACATTACCCCATTTAGGGATACACTGGCCAAAATTGGCACTTGAAGATGTTAGTTTCACATCATTTAGCATGTTTTAGTGTTTTTAGGCCAAATTATGCATTTTGGGTGGAAATTGGCCAAAATATTGATTGGAGGTTATCAGTGGCCAATTTTAGGTGTCTACATCCTTTGCTCACACTTGAGACATCCAAAAAATCCTTTTGAATCACTCTACACCTCTTTGCTCATCCTAAACCTTCAAACCTAAAAGAGCACTATTCTTGACATTAAAAATATGACCTACATGTCATACACACAGTCATTAACTTTCTTTGCTCTACAAACCATCCACTAGGCACACACCCTTTCCTTCACTCCACAACTCTCACACACACCTCTTCTCTCAAGTCTCTCACTATTATAAATCATCATCTTTGATTTCACCATTTATAGATTCTTCATGATTATTATCTTCTTGGTCAACTTTTAGACTTTACTTAACCCTTAAGACATCTTACATAGCTCAATACTATCCTCACAGGTGTCTATAGCAACTATGGGTCACACTAAAGAAGCTATGCCTTTAAATCAGGCCTTAGTAGCCCTTATAGGTCTCATGGAGATCTATTCCCACATTTAACACTCCTTTGTGAAAATTATAAACATTAAACCCATTTTAAATTCATAGGTCCACTACACATGACCCATTACACATCCCCAAATGATCATAGTCATCATAACAAACCTTTGTGTATGCTCAATCTACTTAGACATTAACCTTGTACACAAGAACACCATGAACAAATAAATAATCAACTTCTAAGAATTTATTCATACTAAATATGGAATGTTCAAACTTTTAAAATCCATACAAATCACCCTTATTTCATCCAAAACATTCTCTAATAGATATTCATCTTGAAACATCCAAATACCATCAGAACAAACTCAATTTTCCTTCTCGGGTCACTTACAAACCATGGTCAAACATAGTCAATTTTTTTCTAAATAAAATTGATTATAAAAACATTCAAACCTTAAAATAAATATTTTTGGATTTACCTTGAAATCTTATACAGCTTTTCCTTTTACACCATGGTCAAATTCTACATATATCAAAAGTTATATCACAAAAACTACAGACTGGTCTTCACTTGCAAATTCAAATATTTGAGTTCTAATTATCATTGAGAAACTATTAAACTTCAAAAAAAAAATCCATCATCTTTTGATTAAATATGCATCATCAATCTTCTTATAATTATCTTGGTCTTTTCCTTTACTCACTATTAAACTTTGAACATGTTGACCTCATCTCGTGCACCTATGTAATATTGACCAAATACACACCTTAAATCTTTAGAAAATAACTAGGTCTTTATCTTGTATCTCTCATCATTATATATTTATCATAACTCTCATGATTGTGCTGCATGGCAGCCTTACATAACTTTAGCACATTTGACTCATTTAATTTAATATGCATCATTGATCTTTTGACTGCACAATCATACACTCATCATTGATATTTTGTCCAAGATCCATGAATATGACACATGGCATTAGCATGTTCATTATTTAACATATTGAATTTTATGTGCACCATCATATTTACTGACTATATGGTATTAGATTTCAATTTAGTTTATCTTGATGGTCTCTGGCCCATCACAATCTACAAGTGTCACTTTGAAGATTTATATTTCAAGCTAGAAAAAACTTCAGAACTCCAAATCTTTGGGGTAAATTCTTGGAACTATAGACAACATCGCCATGAAAAAAATTTCCTACTATTGTATTTATAATTACCTAAACTAAATTCATAAATTTTCTAGTTAATTCATATTTGCATGACATGTAGTGATGATCTAGGAAAACATTGTAAACTAATATAGTAATGATATCACTAGGTCATGAATATCACTAGATCATTAGGTCACCTAAAATTTGTAACATAGTAATTTGGGACTAATATTATCACACCCATATGACCAAATCCCCTTGAATAATCCATATATGGAAATGGTGATGTTAGCAAACTGCCTACTCAATTTTTTTATCACAAAACCAACTATGCCAAGATGAACATAATGAAGAACCAAATGAATACCATGTACCTCCACAAGCTCTCCAATCATCCTTGACCTTTTATATGACCCTTAACACATGATCAAAACTTTAGACTCATCCTTAATCATGCCAAATCTGAAGATCAACCAGTCCTACTTCAAGCATACTAGGACAAGCACACTACACACTTTATCATTAACACTTAGACTATAAAGACACTTCATCCACTCACCTAGACACCTCCATGACATCAATAACAACTCTCCAACATGATGGTCCTACTTTATTCTAATATCTTATATATATAATGGCCATCACTTTATAGGAAAGGTATGATTAATCAATAAATCTCTACTATTTTGGAGAGTCATCCAACATCATTCCTCAACCTTCTTCTATCAACCATTTCCAATCCAAGCCAAATCAAATCCACAAATAACCAACGTTATAATGAGGTATTATATCCACTTGAATGAATCAAAATCACCAAATAATATTTTCTCAATAGTTCAAGCTCAATGCTTTAATTGAATTTTCAAGGATGTCATCCAAAAAAAGGTATAATCATTTATTTACCTTCTTGTTTGTTTCCTCTTTAACATAGCTATTGATATTTATTGATAGATGGATTTAAGGTGTATTATAATCATTAATAATTTGTTTTAATTTCAAATTGAACTAACAAAACTTATCTAACCCTTTAATTTTCAGATTCCATTTCTACAATAATAGGTGTAGACATATGAATAGTAGTATGAGTAGTGATATTAACACCTATTATAGAATTTGTGCCTCTAAAAGGTAAATTTGTATCATTTAAGAGATAATTATGTGGTCCGTTATCTATGTATACTTTATCACTATTTTAATTCTTAGCCTCGATGATTACTTTAAATATCATATCTAAATCATAATATTTATTACTAATTAGGCCTTGAAAATTAAAGTGTTGCAAGTTGTGTAGAATCAACACCACTAAGTTTATCAAGATGTATTCTACAATGATATTCATTAGTATTTTCATAATAATTTTAAATTATAGACATATCATCATTAATAAAATGTTCCTCTACTTCTATGTGTTCATTATTCACATTTGCATCAATAGAGAAAGGAATTAGCATTTCATCTATTTCAGCAATTTTAAATTACACACACACTTGGGTTTGGAAAAAATGAATATGATTATGATCAGTTTTAAAAATTTAGCCTAACATTTAACCTTAAAAATACAATAGAGATAACCTTAATAGATGTCATTGAATATGATTATGAAAATATCAAGAAGGCTAAGGCCAAAATGGATAGATCTCTACCTAATATGGGGAACTTGGAAATTATATCTAAAACCCTAATGTAGAAAAAATATTAAACCCTAATAAGGAAGGATGAAATTCTAATGAATAAATACCTAGGGTTTTCCATATGCAAAATAATATTTAGGTTCAAGAAAATGTTTTAACTTATTTTTTATTTAGGATATCTAAATAAGTCAAAGCTATGAATATCTAGATTGCATTAGATATATCATTAACTATGTAAATTTGAATGTTAATAAAGAATAAATTACACTTAATAAACATAAGAATGAATAAATGATAAGGCACTTAGCTGATTTTCATTATATTTTTCTCAATTGTTATGTACAATCATCTGAAATAGTCTGTAATGGCTATGCCATCTGTTAGTTTAGGAAACAATATTAAAATATATGGCATTACTGGTAGAGACTCAAACTCATGTGATAACTATATATTTCCAACGTATACCATAACTACATATATATAAATTTTTAGTCTATTATCACTAAAATTTCCTTGCAAGATTAATCCTATGTAGTTTCTCATCTTTGGTCTTATACACATATTTTGATTTTGTCCTCCATCTTAAAACCTTGTCTCCAATTTTAACACTAACTTGACCTATAAAATGGAAATATAAAGATATATTTTAAAACCCTAGACATACCCCATTGAGTGGTTGAGAATTACATATGTTTGAATACTCTAAATAGGCCTTAAACCAAACATATCTCTCCCACCTATGTGTGTGTGTGCTCAATAATGTTATGGTATAATGTAATGAATAGATTTGGATTTCAACACTTGACAACATGAAACTTAGACCTTATAAATATTATTTATATTTGGATTTTATAGTTATTCATTTAGGGTGTTTTCATATTTGGATGCTTTTGTATAATTTCTCAATGTGAAAGTGACATGCTGGATATATCTAGATAAGAATGGCCTTAGGCTTGACGTGTATATACAAATGAATATTTTGGAAATTTTTCTCCATCACTAACGTGTGAAATGTCTGGGTCAATGTACGAGATGTATTTTAATTTTAAAATGGGTAGTTTGAGGAACCTAGGAGCTATTACTGAAGGAAGACACAGTTGATAACTAGTAACATATGACTGTTGCTAACACTATTTAGGAGGAAATAAATAGTGATTTATAATATTTTGAAATTTTTATTAGGATAATAAAACATTCATGCATAGACTAGTGGTATCCTATATATGAATTATGCCAAATTATCAAGGCTAATTCAAAAGATAAATGAATGGCTAGGAGAGAATGTGGGAAAGAGTCAAATTTGTATGCACAAGTCATGTATGTGAAAGATAGGTCAGAACTAATGTTGAATGTTGAAAAGTATATAATACAAAATTTATATGTTTACACAAACTTAAAATAATCATAACTTCCTCAATACCACAAAAAATAGTAAAAACAACCATTTTTTGAAAGCTCTCAAAGTCCACTTTCTAATGAATTAAGAAATAAATCAATCTGATTCCTATGTGGAAATAATGATACTTAATTTTATCTTTGATGGCGTACTCATTGTCATAGTGTGATGAAAATTTATCTTCCATTTTTGTATTCTCATATATTATATTAGTGGCATATTCATTATCTTTTTTGGTATATTTTATTTCTCTCCTCACAACATTATCTAATATCAAACCATTAGAATTAATACCATACTAGAGTCACGATATATATATATATATATATATATATATATATATATATATATATATATTCCATAATATGAGTAAGCTATGAAATGAAGCTTCACATTGTGGAAAAAACACACCATCCAAAGAAAAATAAGAAAAAATAATTTTTGGTGTCAAAAAATAAAATATTGATTACTTGAAAAAACAACTTAATTTCTTAATTCAAGTGGGCATAATATCACTTTCTTAAATAAAATTATAAGGAAGATATAATCCTAATCTGCATAAATGATATTCTAGTAATTAAAATCACTTTTTATGTTCCCAAAGAGTAATCTGGGACACAATACGTAGATAGACCCACATGTTAATAAGTAGTAGTCACTAGGATTATAGGAATATACCAAGTCCCTAATAATAATTGATTGCTATGCTCCCATGAAAATAGAAAGTCATTGATAGCTAGTGATCACTAGGCTACTAAGAATATACTAAGTTATTAATATCTAGTGGTTGCTAGGTTCCCAAGAATACACTTAATAATTGATACCAAGGTTCTTAAGAATACAAAAATCATATAATAACTAATAGTTACCAAGTTTTAAAACATCCTAAAAAATTATTCATATCGAGCATGTCCTAGGTTTTTGAACATTGTGACATGTTTTACATACCTAGAGATCAATAGGTTAAAAAAACTATGATATGTCATCCATACCTTTTATTTACAAGGATCCAAACTAATATGACTAGTCATTCATTCCAAGAAATTTCTAGGTTCCTAAATATCATAGTTTTTCATTCATGCACAGTGGTTGATAGGCTCCTAAAAGAATATGACATATATCATTTTCCTAGATTAAAAATATAGTTGTATATTTGAATAATGATCAATATAGAGGAACTCAAGAGATCCAAGTGAAATATAAAGTGGATTAACATGAAGGTAAAGTTTTAAAAACCATTATAAATATGGGAAATAAGCCAATGTTGAACACACCTAGTTATGGAGGAAGTTTGAGCCTTGAGGATCTTATTGATTGGATCATAGAACTAGATAATTATTTGACTATGAGTTAATAGAAGACAAAAATAAGGTGAATTTTTTACAGTAACAAGCTAAAGGAACATTCATATTTTTAGTGGATTATATTCAGTTGGAAATGAAGAGAAGAGGAAAATATTAAATCAAAAATTAACATAAAATGGTTGTGAATCTAAAACATAAGATCTCAACTTTAGGTTATTATTTGAATTTTTTCATAAAAAAAACAATATTTTAGACAAAGAGAGATGAGTGTAGAGGACTATATTTAGGAGTTTTAAAATATCACCATTATAATTTGTCATGTGGAGGAGGATTGAGATAAGATATCAAGGTAAGTAATTTGATTTCATCATTCTATTCAATATGAGTTTAAAATGTTCAATTTAAATTGTTTAGAGGAAACCTATTAATGTGAATTAAAGGTAGAATAAAATTTATCAAGGAGGGAAAAAAATAACTCAATAGGTATAGAAATATTCTCAAGAGGAGTAGGAAAAGTAACCAATGGTATAGGATATCATACTCATGAATATTAATCAACAACTTCAAAAAATCAAAATTAGAGATAATGAGGATGATGATATTCTTCTATAGGACGAGGAAAATTTAGTGTAGGTAGAGGTATAAGATTCGTGGGTAAGTTTTTTGAACATGGAGGTGTTGGACATATAGCTTTTAAATTTCATAAATTATTTTAGAATTTACAATATAATAAATGAAAATAAATCATATTACTCGTGTGGAGAGATTTTTACAGCCCTAAATCATATGGATCAACCAAATCATAGTGAATATATTATGATGAAGAGAGTGTTTTTGAAACCATCAAAATAGTATGATGAATAAATTAAAAATAATGATTAATTCCAAATTATGTGAAAATTAGTGGGTAAGTGTTATAAGGTCATTGTTTATAGTGATAACATGAATAATTTGGTTTCAACTATGGTCCAAAAAAAAACTTAGGATGAATATAATTGTCTATCCAAATCCATATAAGGTTTATTGGTTCCTTAAGGGTCATAAAGTGTTAGTGAATGAGTATTGTATGGTTAGTTTTCATATTGATTCATATAAAGATGATGTTTTATGTGATATAACACACATGGTTGTATGTCATGTCTTGTTGGGTAGACCATGATAGTTTGATTAAAAATTCATGCATGATGGCAAAGAAAACACCTTCACACTTATGAAGGATGGTAAGAGGTTCACATTAAGCCCATTAAAATAAAATAGGACAAGAGGTGGAAAATATTCTTAAGGTTTTCTTGGTTTTAATTAAATAGTTATCAAAGGAGGAAAAAGAGAATCCATGTTTTAATTTAATCTCAAGTGTGAGTTGGGATTATGAAATAGGTAAGTTAAATTCCATTTTAAGTGAAAAAATTAGGTGAATATGGTGAAACTTTTTTTTTGAGAGTTTTCAAATGGATTGACACCCTGAAAAAGCATCAAACATCTTAAGGATATAAGACTTGGATAAATTTTTCCAAACAAGGTGTGTATAGGTTAACACTTATGGAGAATGAATAAGTTAATAAATAAGTGAATGCATTTTTTGAGGGGTTCAAAAGATAAATTTTGATCCCATGTGTAGTTCTATTTTTTTTTGGAAGAAAGGTGGATAATGACACTTTTGGATAGATTGAAGAGCCATAAAAACATATAAATATCAAGTACTTTATTAAGATATATTTGAGGAGTGGTTATCAAAAGTTTGAACTAGGGGAGGAGATCAATATAAAACTACATTAAAGGAAAATTATGACTTTTTAAAGTGTATTGTTATACCATTTACGTTACCAAATGGTCCATGTACATTCATAAGGAATATGAATTAAGTGTCAAAACTTTACTTGGTTAAGTATATAGATGTGTATCTTTATGCTATTTTAATTTTTAACAAAATAAAAGAAATGCATTTATTGCATTTGAAGTTAATATTTATGTATGAACTAAATTTAGATGTGCAAAGAAATTAATCTAATTATAATCTAAGCTAAAATTCAAACTATGGTAGAGCAACAAACAAAGAAAATAATAATCACAAACATTACACTTTTGAAAGCACAAGATTTATCCATTGTGATATACATTCCATTTTCTCTTTAAAATAGGTGGTGCTCACTCCTCCAATGCAAAAGAGAATGGGAATAATTTTGGTGCAAAAAGGAAGTTTTTGATTCACCTTGACTCACTTTGATTCACTTGTGTGTGGATCTCTATTAACATAAGTCTAGATTCTTCAAGATATGATTTTAGGACCCTTAAAAATGATGGTTTGTAGTTTTATTTATAGATTTTTAAAGAAGGATCCAATGGTGGAGGATCATTTGGAATTTTTAAATGGTCCAAATGATAAATAGTAGCTAATGAGTCCTCACCCATGATGATGAAGACCATTTCAAAATGGTCAAGAAAAACATGGGGGTGGTTCGATGATTCAACAAGACTAAGTCAATTTGCTTGACAAGTCAAGGGATGAGTCATAAGAGATTGAGAATTTTGTGGCTTTGGTTGGGATGAGGGAGAAAAAGGTGGGATATTTCTAATGAGGTGGAAAATCTAGATTTTATTATTTAAAATAAGAATTAAAGTGTGCATAATTGAATTATTAAATAATTTGAACTTGGGAGGAAATGTAATTTATTAATTTAAGAAGAATTATTAAATAGATTAGGTGCATTTTGACATTAAATGAAATTTAGGTGTCTACATTTACCCCTCTTTGAATTAGTGTTGCAAAGAAATACTATTTCAAAGAATAGTAGAAGTAGAGTGTTGATGATATAAAAGGAAAAGTTTTTCCCAAATGAATGAAAATGAGTGTGATGATGCCCCCTCTACGGTTTGTGTGAGAAATGGAAAAATGCTCAAAATTGATGAAAAGAAGAAGTGAATGAAAAAATGTGGAGAAACAATAAATCAAGTTATGTCAAAATTGATGTGTAATTTTCAATATGTTGGTTGCATAAAAAGGTTGCCCCTAATTGACAAAAAATAGAGTATGGATATGAAAAATAATAGATTAACCATTAAGAGATTGCACACTTACTATTGTTTCTAATGACATAGGGGTCAATTGAATGGTTGTGAGAATGATATATCCTAGTGATAATAAACTACATATTTATAAATAAAAGAAGATATTTAATTAGCAAATGATTTTGTTTATTTAATGTTGAGAGATTAGTATTCAATATTTTGAATACTAATTTCGAATAAATTGATTTAATGTTGCTTGAATTTTCTAAATGAATGAGTAATGAGGTGGAATAGAATTTGGTATTATAGAAAAAAATAAGTAAAAGTAATTGTGATTATAAACATCACTTGTGTGAATTGATTTCTAAGGTTAGTAGCTAAGTATTATTATTTGAGATATTTTCTCTTAGCCTTGTGAGAAAATATGGATCATATTCCACACCACAGGCATTAAGCAGAGCGAGTGAGATGTTTCTAGAGACTCGAGAGGAGCAACAATCTGATAAGTTATTTGATTTTTTTGAACTTTTTGGCATTTATTACCATTTATTATGGCTTTAAGTGAGAGAAAATGAAATCATTATTTTTAAAATGGTGATTTCGACATCGAAGTTAGTGATTTCATAGAGGTAAACATCAATTTTACTAAACTTGGAGGAAAAATCATCAAATAAGGGAGCGAATTCATTTATGAGGGATTTTATAATTATGCTATTTTGGGTTGTAGTGAAATAATCAAACATGGTAACAATATCATTGTTATTCAAATAAATTTTGCTAAGTTTTAACAGTAATTTTACAAAGAGAATGTTAGAAGTGAATTTACAAAATTCAAGAGTGATTTTACAAAAGTCAAGAATGATGTTGTGATGAAAGGATTGAAAAATGAATAAAAATATGTCTTTTTCTTTTATTTTTTTATTAGTTAGATGCTAAGGTAAATGAAGAGTATAATGATGAATATAACTAATAAAATGAAAACATTTCTAATTTGTAGGAGGTATTACTAGTGATGTTGATGCAAGAATGGAGATCTATAGTTATGGTGTGCATGGCTAGATTCACTAACTATGAGTTTGGCATTCTAAAGGTGAGTGGTTTATCCAATATTTTATAGATGTTGGAGGTTCAAGTGGATAGATCTCTATTGACAATAGTGGTAGAGAGGTGGCATAGTGATATGAACATATTTCACTTGCCTACTAGGGATATGACTATTACACTTGAGGATGTGTATCAGATTTTAGGTATCCTGATGTGAGGTAGACTTGTTTATTAGGGACAAGGTCCATAAGAGATTACTTTATAATAAATTTTTGGGAATGGTTTGATCCCAGTCATTAGATATGGGATTGATGTAGACTATTACACTAATTTAGATATGGATTCTGTGACTATTATACTTATGGCTATTGTCAACGATGTTTTTCTTCCTAACAAGAGTGGGAGACTATGTCATATTAGTTTATTAGACATGATTGGAGTTATGATGGATATGGGAGAGATATTTTCATGGGGTCTAAGAATTTTAACACATTTATACCATCATTTACATCATTTTGTGCATTCAGGTTGAAGAGAGATAGGGCCTTCTACATTACTATAGATTTGGTGATGGGAGCACATTATGATTGATAGGTCAATTGGGCATCTAAGCACATAAGAGGAAGATGAGTCACTAGAATATAGATAGAATGTGATTATTAGGGTATCTAGACCACAATTAAGAGATTTGGACTTTTACAAGAGGGTGATTGATGAGGTTAGGGATGACCAGATCACTTGGAGACCATATACAGAGATTGTGTGGTAGTGGACTCATGAAGGGATTCATATGGATTACATGATGACCCCTTAATACATCATCAATATATGTGCTTACATTATAGAGATATATCACCCAGAGAGGTTGATGAGATAGTTTGGTGTGAGGTAATATATACTAGCTAATCCACACATATTTTCATGCTCTATGAGGGAGAGACCATAGTGGGATATGATGATTAATCCATCCATTATTGATCATAACTGTATGTAGTTACAGATTGTTAGATGGAGGGATATGAGATATGTTATTGATGTAGGACTAGTTGATGGATATACAGATTGGTGGGCTCTATAAAGACCACTAAGACTTATTATACTATATGCACAACCATAGACATAGAGGTAGAGGTTAGTGGCTAGCTTGAGTAAGTAGCCATGAAGTATTAGTTTAAGATCCTAGATCAAGAGGGTTATTATAGGTGATAGAGGATGATCATGACCATGAGTATAAGGTAGAGGATGTGATAGGGATGCTAGTCATCATCATGATGTCTAGATCATAGATGTAGAGGATATTAAGATTTTGTAGGAGGTAGGGGTTGAGATGGATGTTGATACAGAGCAAAGAGTTGGAAAAGATACTCCATTGATAGAGGTGGATAATGAGGAGGAATATGCAACATAGGATAATACTATGATAGCAACATAGGTTACATAGGCAGAGAGGGCATGTGGCTAGATCTTCACATGCTCTGAGATTAGTAGAGGAACATGTACTTATTGATAGACTCTGAGAGGAGATCAAGGCTTGAGATAGAGAGATACATGTATTGCACTAGTAGGTAGCCAAATTATAGGGTGTAGTCAATCATAGAGGGGATCAGACTATGGAGATTAGGGGATTACAATATGAGGTAGATAATTTATAGAGTATTATTGACGGGATGGATAGGGATGTTATGGATATAAGATTGGTCATGAAAGATACAAAGACATAGACACCAGACTATATAACTCTCACACAATGTTATAGATAGGATAGGGACACATCTTGGACTGAGCTTATAGAGTCTAAAGTACTATTAGCCAAAGAGGAGCAAATAGATACCTTGGATAGGGTGATGCAAGCTATAGATTAGGCTACATACTAGAGGAGATTATATGAGGGGGCTATACCATGAAACTAGAGGGAAACATCATTCAAAGAATGCTCTATGAGATAATCAATGTCTACTAGATCCATTTAACCAATAGAGTCAGATAGGTTAGTAGGGTAGGTAGCATGTGTGATGGGTCCTCCACGAGGCACACCATGGCATGGAAATCTATTCCTAAGACTAGATTGTTAGGTTATGGAGCTAAAAGCTTCACCAAGAAGCTAATCAGGAGGTTGTTGAGTGCAGACAGCAATCAGTGTTGGCAGTAGTGCTGACGTCGGTCAGGCAGGGACCAAGGATCGATCAACGTCGGTCAGGAGTAGACTGACAGAAACCAACATCGATCACCTATGTGTGTGCATGCACTTGCATGTGTTTTCCAGAATGCATTTCTAGAATTAGACTCGTCTAATTTTAAGAGGTCTGAGAGTGTTTGCATGTTGAAGGCTAATTTAAGTCTTGAGTCTGTGTTTCTAATTATTGTAGTTAGAGGTCTAATTATTGTATTCATGGGATCCTATTTAAAAGACCCATGGGCATGTATTGTAATTAAGGCAAGTATAGCATTGAAGCAAGAAAGCAAGGTCAAGAAGATCTGCAAGGTGTAAGGTCAAGGAGATCAGCTGAAGCTATCAAGGAGGGGATAACAACTCAGGTTGTTGAGTTGGTTGTGGTTGAGCAAGAGAGAGAGGGAAGAAGTCCTAGAGGTGTGGCAAGCCTTAGTGGTGGAAGAAGAAGTGGCATCTTCTTTATTGTATTTTCTTCTAAAGTATATTTAATACAAGATTGTGTATTGTCTCTCAAATTCTTTGTTGTTTCAAGTTTCTAGTTACTTAATCAATCTGGTATAATTCCGTGTTTAATTGCTTATAAGAAAAGTAATCAATCGTGCTTCCACGAGTTTCCTAACAAGTGGTATCAGAGCTAAGGTTGCAGGGAGCAGGTTATTGTTTTGATTATAGGTCATTCTCAGGGGTTTCTAATTGAGTGGGAGTATAGCAATGGCAGATGAAAGTAGACTACGAATGGAGAAGTTTAACGACAAGAATTATCAACATTGGTAGATGCAGATAGAAGATTATATGTATTAGAAAGATTTGTACTTACCATTGGGTGGGGTTGCAAGCAAGCCCACAGACATGAAGGATGAAGAATGGAGCATTCTTGATCGGAAGGCTCTAGGATCTATAAGGTTGAGCCTTGCATCGTCTGTGATTTCTAACTTATCACAGTGTAAGACAACGGTAGAGTTGATAGAATCTTTGGCAAATCTATATGAAAAGCCCTCTACTTCTAATAAGGTATTTCTTATGAAGCAGCTATTTACTATGCAAATGCAGGAAGGTGGATCGGTATATACCCATCTTAGTGATTTCCATGGTTTGATAAACCAATTAAATTCAATCAATATTGTTTTTGATGATAAAATAAGAGCTCTCTTAATCTTATTCTCATTACCTAAAAGTTGGGAGAGTTTGGTAATGGCAGTATCTAATACTGTGTCTGCTTCTAAAATCTTAAAAATTGATGATGTAGTTAGTGTAATCTTGAATGAAGATATTCGCAGGAAAAGCACAGGTGAATCATCATCAGGGAATGCTTTAAGCATTGAAAGCAGAGGAAGGCAAAGAGAGAAGATCGAGCAGGGAAAATCAAGGTCGAAGATGGAGAGTGGATCCAAATCCAGAAGTGGAAGTATCACCTATTGGTATTTTGGAAAGAAAGGACACACAAAGAAAGAGTGTTGGTTAAGGGATAAAGACAATCAACATGAAGGTAAGGATGAAGTAGCTATTGCAGGTATTATGGCACAAGATGCTCTCATACTTTCTTTGGATAGTCAGATAGAGTCATGGATTTTAGATTCTAGTTCTTCTTTTCATGCATCCCCAAATAGAGATTTGTTCCATGAGTATGTCCAGGGAGATTTTAGAGTGCTTTATTTAGGGGATGGAATGCCTTATCAAATGGTTGGCAAAGGGAAAGTGCAGTTGGAATTGTAGACAGGCAACACATGGGTGTTGAAGG